>JBBPFP011090297.1:0-12289 GCA_037974795.1 Kaempferia galanga | reverse complement strand
TTTTTCAACCCGCGGGCCAACCCAACCCGTCGCGGGCCGACCCACGCGGGTCGCGGGCCTAGGCGGGTTGACCCACGACGGGCTTGGGTTGATAAAATTTCAACCCAATCCGCCCAAATTCTTTGACGGGGCGGGCTAACCTGATGAGTCCAACCCAAATTGACAGCTCTACTTGTCGTTTCCTGCGTCTCTCCTCATCCACCACCACCGATGGCCTTTAGCCGCCTGACCACACCCCAACTATAGCATGAGAAAAGGTGAACCCATGGGAGATCAGAACTGAATTCCGGTCGTGATCGCGATTAGATTCCAGCCGCAATCTAGCCCGATCACGGCTGGAATTCAGCACGATCACGATCGAAATATGAAATCTGGCCAAAATCCATGCGCGATCTGGCTGAAATCCAGGCGCGATTACGGTTGGATTCCAGCCACAATAGTAACCGAATTCAGTGCGATCGCAATTCACAACCGGAATTAGGACGAAATCCAGCCACGATACGGCTGCCACACTAGCGGCCGCGGTCTTGACCTATGGCCTGATTCTAGCTATAATCCGGCCACAATTATGACCGGAATCCGGCCGCCGTCGAAACCCAACTTGTTCGCAGGCGGATTGTGACCGGGATTCAAGTTGCAATCTGGTCAGAATCTAACAGCCAGGTAGGCAGGCAGTCGACGAGTGGCTGGCAGCAAGGCAGAAGAGGTAGTCACATGAGTAGTTTGAAAAAAATGGCATGGACTTGCCACGAGAATTGTTCATGGTAACCAGTAGAAAATGATATGTAGTATAATAATTAAAAATATATTTAAGAAATACAAAGTACATAACCTTGTATAACTAGATTAGTAAACTCTAAATCTTTAAAAATATATATATATAGATAGATAGATATATAAAATAACCTTGCTTGCACTTGCACGTCACATGCAATATAAGAAGTCAAGGAGGGCGCACATCAATCTGATTTATTATTAAGCAAAAAAGGACAAGAATTAGTTAGAAGGGTTGGTAGTTCATAGTTAATGTACCAACTTGGTTTAGTTTTCTCATACAAGTAAGTGTATTTGAGTTGGTTGGGTTAGACGTTGTCAATTAGTTATCCTCTAGCTCAGATGGACTGGCTTGTCAAAAAAAATTTTATTTCCAATACAACTCCAGATGAGTTATGAGTTAGACAGGACAACCTATTAAAATATTTAAAAATATATATAGAAAAGTATTATATTTCATTGTTTTTTCATAAATAATTTTTTTAAAAAAAAAATCTTAATAATATTTTTAGTTTTGATTTTACACTTATACATGTTAGCCAAATCAATTGACATTAAAACAATCATAACTTGTATTATAAAATATGGATATAGTTAAGAATCCATAATCTAATTTTAGATTTTTTTTTTTTAATTCTCAACTCGTGGACAAACCTGCGTTAATAGCAAATCCAAGTAAAAATTTAAAGCTGAAATTGAAATTTGAGCAATTGGTGGTGGAAAAATTAGAAAGCTTTGAAAGAAAAGTGAAAAATGAAAAATTTTAGAAAATCAATTCAGGGATGAAATTGAAAATTGAACACTAAGTGGATAGGTTTGTAAATGAACCGTGGATAGGTTTGTAAATGAACCGTGGTGACACAAAACTATTAAAAATTCAATATAAAATATATCGAACCTTACTATTTAATAGTATACTAAAAATTAAAATACGATATTATACTGAATTTTTAGGAATCGACATCGATGTAAGATAAATATTAAAAATTTTGGTATACAATATCGATACTGAAATTTTACATAATCAGTATGAAATTTATACCATTCTAAAATTTCGGTATGGTATAGATATGAATTTTTTTATACTGAATTTTTTAATACAGTATACAATATGTGATTTAAGATTTTAATTATTTCAATAAAACTAGTTTTTATATTGATTTAATAGTAAAAACTATATATATATATGCAATAAATAGATTTAAACACTAAGGAATTTAATTTGTTGATGTTCATTTATTCATAAATAATTTAAAAATAAATTTATTTGCATAAAATTTAATTATAAATATATTTTTATCTTTAAATGTGTTTTTATTTAAAAACAAAAAAATAATAATTTATAAATTTTATAATCTTAAATTATTTGTTGGATAAAAAAACAATATAAGGCTCATATATTTTATAGACTTTATAGTCGAGCTCAATAAAACGCTCAAGCTCAACTCGATACAAAGTTCACTTGACAAAATTTTTAATAAATAAATTTAAAAAAGTTTTTAAATAAATAAATGACTTTATTCATCGAGAAGATGGACACGTCAGATTTCAGTCAGATCACGCGACACAGAAGATGTTGTCCCAGAAAGATGCTGCCGTAGCTCCTTTTGTTTTCCACAAGTCAACCTCACCAAACAAACATGAACTTCCTCGAAATGAGGAGAAATCATGTAGCCATTTGAAGAGTCAACCAAATCATGAAGGGGCACAGATTTTAAACCACCATTTGTTTTCAATCAACGATAAACTATAGCAAAGATTGCGTCTTCCTCTATCCATCCATCTTCATCTGCCCACAATTGTTCAGTTCATTCATTGTTGAAGTCCTCGGTTGACGGTCAAACTTCCAATTTCCACACGTGGTCATCCTTCCTCCAGTCTGATTCACACATCGATCGCGCAAGCAGGCGGCTGCCCCGTCTGGGGTATCGATCTCTCCTTCGCCTATTTAGTAAACAATTCCTGCTTCTGGCCCAAAGTCGAGATCTTTTCAGCCAGTTCAATTCGACTGCTCTGTTTTGTGCGGCACAACAGGTGAAGATGGAAAACGAGTTGCACCGTCGATCCATCACACAGAAACCTTGTTCTGGTGGTTTACAAGGCAGAAATAGCAGCGCCAGCAGCATCTACAACCTCATCGGAGCTTATGACTTGCAGAGCACAGTTGGGCGATCATATCTCAGGCATTTTCCCCCGACCTCTGCTTGTGCTCCAGAGGAGAAAGGCTACTCCAGATTTCTTATAGATTTCCTGATGGGCGGAGTCTCTGCTGCCGTTTCCAAAAGCGCGGCTGCACCAATTGAGCGCGTGAAGCTCCTTGTCCAGAACCAAGACGAGCTGATCAAAGCTGGCCGCCTTTCAGAGCCATACAAGGGGGTTGCAGACTGCTTCTCTCGAACTGCCAGAGAAGAAGGTGTTCTTGCACTGTGGCGAGGAAACACTGTAAACGTCATTCGATATTTCCCTACCCAGGTAGAAGCTTTTCCTCCTCCGCCTTTCCTTTCCTTTCCTTTCCTTGATTTCATTTCCTTTCCTTCAAACTGGTTGTCATTGCCATTGACTGTTGCTTTGCTGATCACCACCTCAGGCACTGAACTTTGCTTTTAAGGACCACTTCAAGCGGATGTTCAACTTCAAGAAGGATAGGGATGGATACTGGAAATGGTTCGCGGGCAATTTGGCTTCTGGGGGTGCAGCTGGTGCTACCTCGCAATTATTTGTGTACTCGTTGGATTATGCGAGGACCCGATTGGCGAACGATGCCAAGGCTACCAAGAAGGGGGGTGAGAGGCAGTTCACTGGCCTGATTGATGTTTACAGAAAAACCATACAGTCTGATGGAGTTGCTGGACTGTACCGTGGCTTCTGGGTCTCCATAGTCGGCATCACCGTTTATCGAGGGCTCTACTTCGGTCTCTATGACTCTTTGAAACCGGTTCTGTTGGTTGGTTCCTTCCAGGTCAGTCAGTGCTTGCCATGCTCATGTTTTAGTTAGATGATCGAGTGTTGTACGAGTGATGTTGTTTGTCATTTGAAGGATAACTTCTTGGCGAGTTTCTTTCTCGGATGGGGAGTTACGGTCGCCGCTAGTCTTTCTTCCTACCCGATGGACACTGTTCGTCGGCGGATGATGATGACTTCCGGTGAGGCTGTCAAGTACAGGAGCTCTTTCGATGCCTACTCACAGATTGTAAAGAATGAGGGAGCAAAGTCCCTCTTCAAGGGTGGTGGTGCAAACATACTCCGAGCAGTGGCCAGTGCCGGCGTTCTAGCCGGTTACGATAAGCTCCAAGTGATCGTCTTCGGAAAGAAATACTAGATGGTGGCAGTGGCAAAGCCATGTTGCTTGAGCCTCTCAAAGCCTAATGCTAGATGATAATGACGACGACGACAAAAAAGTACCTGAACAAGTGAGATTGTTAGATTTTTTAATAATGACATGTAAGACGGCTAGTTTATATAATTGCTTCAATAAGGCTGCAGTGTTTATATTTACTTGTCTCTTCGGGTAACAACAACCTGACAACTCAAAACACGCGATAAGAGGGAGTCCTGTCCTGCAAAAAATCAAAGATCTCATCAAAAAGATAAACACTCAGATAAAGTTTTTTTTTTTTTTTTTTTTTGGTGAAGAAATCGAGTTTTCAATGCATCTTTCTGACATCAAGGCTAGATCCAATTCTATGTGTGGGGGCATCTTACCACTTGGTATGTGGTTTATCAAATCCGTACTTGCTCATCACATCTGATTTCCTTCTCGTTATGTCGACGTGCTATGTACAGGCGACAAATTAAACAGCTTGATAGTCAAGTTGTCTGCGCTTCTTTTTCTTGTTAAAACTCTGTAACACTTCAAGCCTCTTTGAAGGTGATGCAGAGAGTATCCACTTGCTGAATTCCAGACAATCCATGCCCATGTAGTGAGCAATGTGTCTAAACTCATTCCTCTTGAACTGTTCAGTAGAGAGATCCAGCCTATGGATCCTTTTTGAGTTATTAGCTTGTGTCTTTGGTAAAGTCGTCTTGGTAGAGTCTTCCTTCGTACTTGTGGGGCAATCGTTTCCCAAAAGCCCAGGTCCCATGTTTACAATATCCTCGTTACGGTGCGCGTATACTATGCCTGCGAAAAAACACAACTTATATTTTGTTCCATACCCTGTGCAAATACATACAGATGTTTTTACTAAAACTGAATTGAATTTCACGAAGAGATGGCAACTTCCAACAAACATATGCACGATAACATACGTAAAAATAGTTGTGTATAATATGTCCCTCAACTTTTGGCGCTCAATCTTCTAGTCAGAAAAACTCATTTTATACTATCGCATGCAAGCTCTCAATGAAGGTATAAAATCAATTTGGTTGATCTCATCTAATAGGGAGCAACACACTTGATGATGAAAAAAAATCTCAAGACAAATTATTCCAAGTTCTCATATAAAATTACCTTTGCTGAAAATGGAAAAATAATATTGATGGATGCATATGCTATTTTTTGCGTAAGTTAGAAAGGTTCACAACTGTTCCGTCCAATTTGTACTCATCAGCCTAACCTCAAACCGAAGTGCAACATGAGTTGATGCCTAGTGGAATCCAGGTCAAATAACACATGGCATAGAATGAGAGGTGACCAAGTGGCAAACAAAAGGAATATAGAAAAAAAGAGAACAAACAATTATTAAGCAGAAGAAAGACAATCATCCAAACGACTTGTAAAGTTTTCTCCTGCCTTATCTCAAAAATCCAGTTCCCATCCTTTTCTCTAAGCGCTAATATACATGTTTCAGTACATCACTTCAATACTGATCTGGAGAGTGAACACACTGAAAGTTTAAACTAGGAGGTCAACAAAAAAAAAAAAACAGATGGAATATTTTTGTTTCCTAATCAACCTGGTTCATTTCAAGGAATCTTAAACACATAAGAAAACTTATCTTTTTTCAGTCTCAAAAGAGATTACACAATGGATTCTTGTAAACACAAGCAAATGGATTTAGAAGATCACAAGGTAGGGGCAATGAAATAGTACCCAAGTAGGACCTTTAATAGATTTATCATATTTTCTGTAATTAATTTTTTTAGTATAAGTTAAGCTTTTTATGAAAAACGAATGAAAGATAGCTTAATTGCACATAAATTGGGATTGTTTTAATACATGCATTCACTAACTCAGTTGACCTTGTCATGTTGGGTTGCCCTCTTAATAGATGTGTAACGTTCATTGTGCTGCCCTTTTAATAGATGTGTACAGTTAGTGTGAACTTTTGAGATAATCATTATTGTAATGCATTCATTCATATCACATACATTGAGTTTTCGTCAACAAATGCCAGGGCATATGTATGATCTAAAAACACTAATTGCAGACATAAGGCAAAATTTTAAAGAATATTGACAAAGGAAAAGGAGCTGGCCTAGTGGGACTGCAAGTACACCGAGTAAAGACTCAAAGAGAGCAAGATTAAACTAGTCTGATATTTCCAATTCCATGTTTAATCTTGAGCACCTTAAAAATCTTGTTAATGCGATCAGGATATTAACTATTCTATTATTGCACCTCCAAGGAGCATAATGGCAATGCCTAGTTTTATAATTCTTGTCTGTTAATAGATTTTGCATTCACAAATACACAATACAATGTACCTGAGAAAATAAAGAAAGTATCACTCTGATAAGTTTAGAGGGAGAATCATGTTCTTAGAATGTGACCGCATGCAATACTTCTGTAAATGATTACTCAAATCTTCAATGGGAGGGACAAGTTTTTCTTCAGAATGGCTAATTTGCTTAGGAGCAATAGTAGTATGATATAATCTTACCTAGGTCCTGAAGCTTCCTTGTATTTTCAAAGACTGTTGCATCATCATTCAATGTGTCATGAGATAGTATTTCACTTGTTGTTGGAGGAACATAATCATCAATTTCAGGAAGAAGTGGTTTGTTCTGAGTATCTAAATGTTGGCCTCCTCTCTCATGCATTTCAATTATCTCACTCGTGAAAAGCTTATCAGACAGATCGTGGAAGAGGTTGCAGATTCCAAATAACTCACCCTGGAATTCCTTGCAATCCTAGGGAATAAGTGGAAGACAATACAATCAAGTTGATAAACTATTGATACTTAATCTGTCAAAACCAAACTGGTTTTAAATAAAATTATATCAGAACAATACCTGGACACCTTGGAAATAACGTCTTTCCATCTTCCCAGAGACAGCAATGTTTGAAAGCTGCTGTTTATAAATTTGACGAGAATAGACAAGCTCTTCAAGGGAACCAGCAGCAAGAAGACGGAAAACTGTAACATGCCGCTTCTGCCCATAACGAAATGATCTGTCCTGAGCCTGCAAGTCTTGTGCAGGATTCCAATTGGGATCAAAAATGACCACACGGTTAGCACTGACCAGATTCAGACCTAAACCTCCAGCCCGAGTAGATATCAGGAATACCTATCAGAACATCCGTAAGTTGACAGTCATGCTCGCTTAAAGATCTAATTGAGAATTACCTGTTTACTAGGACTTTTATTAAATTCATCAACAAGTGACTGTCTTGAGCTCATTGGAGTTGAACCATCTAGCCTGGAAAAGCAATATCCTTTTCTTATGAGAAACTTCTCCAGTATGTCCAGCATCCTGCTTGTAACATAAATATCAGTTGCAAATAAAACCAAAACCATGACTGGTTTGCAATTATACAGTGTGACAAATTCACTTTGTGGATTTTAGATTGTTCCATCGCCACTGAATGTATTTGAATGAGAACAATTAAAAAACAGAAAGAGCTAAAAACAAAAGCAAGGGCCAATTTGTTTTTTCCTCTTGGAGTGTTGCTACCTGACAGAATAGCTAAAAAGCAGAATCTTGTCACACTTCGTAGTCCAAGAAAATAATAGCTTTTCCAATGCCCGCATTTTCCCACAATGTTCAACATCACTAAGCCCCATGAAATTTTCATTCTGAACATTGCCACCAACCAAATCAACATCAGCACCAAAGACAACAGATGCTAATTCTGCATCCTTCTTTTGCTTCTCAAGATCATCCTTGGGATTAGGCTTTATCAGCTCCAAATGGTTGCTTATCTGAAGAATCATATTTAACAGTTCAAAAGTCATTGTTCAAATAAAAAAGGCAATCAAATATGAAGATACTAAATCTTCAAGGAGTACCTGCTGTAGCTTGATAAGGCAGGGAAGAACTAGGCAGAAAGGGCAAGAATCACAGCCTTCAGGATTCTCTCTATGCAAATAAGACCATATGATACCGTCTGGGACTGTCTTCTCACAACATTCAACCTGAGTTAAAGGACTGCCACAACTACAAGGCAGATCTTTGTTTATTAAAGATTGGACATCAGGTTGTTCCAGCATCCTCTTATAAACTCGCTTTTGCAAGTCACTCATTGCACAGAAGACAACATTATCTTCTTTCCCTAACATTAAATGTCCTATTGTCTCCTCTTTAGTCCTTCTTAACAAGTACTTACGCAGAACAACTACAAGATGTTTCTTCCGCTCATCAGCAATGCGAATGAATCTTTCAGGAGCATTTAACCTCTGACCATGCTTTAAAGGTTCATCATAGAAATCACGAAAGTGTTCCCATGTTCCTAAGCACCCAGGTGCAACCCAATCAAACAGATTAAAAAGCTCCAATATCCTGTTTTGCATTATAGTTCCAGTTAGACCAAATCTTTTTCTTGTTTGTATTCCTAAACATGCTCTATATAACCGTGATTTTTCATTCTTCAGCTTATGTGCTTCATCAACAATAACAATATTCCATGGGATTTCACATAAAATCTTATCATGAATTCTGAAAGTGTCAAAGCTAGTTACAAGTATCTCGGTACCATGAGTTTTAAGCTTCTCAAGAATTAACTCTCTATTTGGTCCATGATAAACAGAAACACTGAAATCTCCCCATTCAGATAACTCATTTTCCCAGTTCTGAATTATTGAAGTGGGACAGATGATTAATATAGGGCCTTTTTCCACGGCATGATACACCTTATCAGCTCTGTGCTCACTGTCTTTACCAGTTACAGCTGCAAGGAAAGCTATAACCTGGATGGTTTTCCCCAGCCCCCTAAATTAAAATGGCATTATTACTCAGCAACTAAATTCTTGGCTGATTAATGGAACTTGGGCATGTAGGAAGAGTAAAAAAATCAATATTGCATAAAACAAAAGGAAAAAAGGATTACATGTCATCTCCAAGTACACCACCATGATTGCTTTTGTACAAATTGTACAAAAATCTAATTCCATCACTTTGATGTGCTAGGAGCCTACAATTGATTGATGCAGGAACCTACAGAAAAAATCAATCTAGAAATTGTTACTACCATGAGTATGCATATCACTTATAAATATGGCTAATTTGTGGTTTTGCAAAAGAAATGTGCAGTGATTCACATGTCATCATATGCTGAAAAGTTGTCGATCATGTGGCACTAGAACATCCTGAATGGTAATAATTGTTATCAAAATTTGCAAGATTGACAAAGACTATACACCTAGAACTGTGTAGCAGATGGGACGATCGATCCAGAGATTTTTTATGAGCATGGCAGAGACTTGATATAACATCAAAGCATTCACAATTGAGGACGGCAGGTTTATTGATATAGCAAAATCTAAACTTTATACTGGGTGAAGAGCCAAACCAACAAATGGAGTGAAAAGTGATCGGATGATGAAGCCAATAGAAATCAAACTAGCAAATTGTAATTAGCAGATAATATTGTCAATATGATGGTCAAAGAGATCTCATAGGGCAGTGTGTCCCAATCAACAATCTACAAAATAAAAGAGAACATGAAAAACAGAGCTTTAAGATATTAATTGAATGGATAAGACTATGGAATAGTGGCCTATTTTATAAGATTCACATACAGACTATGTGGAAATAAAATAAAATTACAATTTAGACCCTGAGCTAACTTATTCTATTGGACCAATTTAGTTTAAGAATGGTTTACTTGGATGTAAAGTTACATGGGGAGGGCGAGAGAAAACATCACAAAATTAAAATGACGCTTCATCACTCATGCACATTTTCGTGTCACTTTCCCTCCTATCTTTTGGAGCCTTGGGGTGATGTAAAGTCATGTGACCTAGAGGTCACGGGTTTGAGTCTCGGAAACAGCATATTGCAAAGCAGGGTGAAGTTGAGTACAATAGACCCTTCCTCGGGGCCCTGCATTAGCGGGAGGGAGCTTCATGCATCGAGCTACCCTTTCCCTCCTATCTTTCCATTCAAGTGAACCTACCCTGAAAGTGCTTTATTTTAACATTCAACCCCAACAGAAAGAACCCAACTCTTCAATAATTGAAGTATGATTGTTTTTTAAAATCTAAAGCATTTGCCTCATCTTCATAATGTTAGGCCATCCCTTTAATTATATAAAGCATCATTGTAAGTTAATAAAGCAAGAAGCATTCTCTACGTATCAACTATAACCTCAAACTTCAGAGCATTGAGATTGCACAAGTGTTGGAAGACATTTGTCAGAGATGCAAATGCCTCTACGGTAGCAAATCCACTATGCTGAAAACTATACCAATGCTTAAGTTGGTTAGTAAATCAAACAAATGTGTCAAAATCAAATGTTCTCACAGTGTGAAATGAGTTAATGAAGTGGGCAAGTAGTCTCTTAGAGAAGTATTTAAGATGTGCTAGTGGTTTATGCATGCAAGATTATGATCACACAATGTAATTTATCTTCTACATCATTATGTGCAATTCATATATGTTTTTTGTACCCCACAATTGGATGGCTAAACTAAACAAAGAAATCAAATACATATGTCAACAAGCTTGATATCTATACAACAACAACAACAACAACAACAACAAAACTCATATTAAACATGTCTATAGAATTTTTACAAACAAATTTGTTAGTTGGAGAAAAATCTATCATGTTTATTTAGTTTAATCAGTTCCTCTACATTCATGTTCATATGCTAGTGCAAAGAAATTTTCTCCCATGAGTCCAGACTAAGATTAGCATGTTTGACGTAAACAAGTAGGGCTGCAATTGTTCTCCCTTGTAGTACTAAAGTTGACATTACCCCTAGATCTTTCATTTTGTTCTCAAGTTAAGTCTAAGGCAAGTGATCAAGTGACTCTTCTAAAATTAAGCACTAGGACTCACTTAAAGGTTCTTTGATCGCAAGAGAAGGGTGACTAAATCAGGTGAAGTTTCATTTCTATGATATCACTTTTTTAAATTTTTTTCCAATTTTTTTCTTGAATATGTGAGAAAATGAGTAGATTGTTTTGGTCGTAATGTGGAAAATACAATCAAAGATAATAAAGTCAATTAATGAGAGGATGGAAAGATAGTTTGCCTCTCTACTATCCTGTTTGGATAGCACCCTAGTCTCTGTTTTCGAACAGCAGGAAAACACCTCAAATTTATAGCGAAATCCTCATAAGTCGAAAGAGTGATGAATCAAGATTGCACTTTGCTGCCGTTAATCAAAGACTACGTTTCAATACCGATCCGTTCCTCATTTGAAAGAGCAAAAAGATAAAGCTACCTGAACAACATGGGTTTCTCCGGGAGAGGAGAGAACCAAAGGTTCGTACGGTCCTCGAGCCTCAAAGGAGGCAGATTGCGGAAGGAGCGCATCACGCGGCAATCTGACGGTGACAGGAACGTTCCCACTCTCCTCCTCATCCTCCGCCACTGGCTTCTCTTCTTCAAAGAGGGGTTTTGGTGGACGGAATTGGAGACCCTCGGAGAGAGACTGCGCATCGAGGCGTTGCAGTTGCTGCGAGAGGGAGGATTTGGGTGGTTTCCTCGGAGGAGGGGCTTCGGACGGAGGTTCCCAGGAGGAGGCGGACGAGGAGGAAGTGAGGGCGGCTCCGGGTGTGGCGGTGGCGGTGGCGGTGGTAGGGAAGTTGGAGCAGGGTCGGAGGGTTTCTTTTAAGCGGTTCAGCGACATGGTCTCTTTGCCCATTCTTCCTACTCACGCGACTTCACACAGAAATATATAATAGGGAAATGATTCCCATCTCAAAAATTCATCTCAAATTTTCATCTCTACACTCACATATATAGTGGGGTCCACTATGAAATGCATGGCAGGCCCCACCATACATATGAGTGTAAAGATGAAAATTCAAAATAAATTTTCGAGATGAGTATCATTGCTCTATATAATATGTCTTGACAATAAGATATATATATAGAGAGAACGAGGCAGAGGTAAGTTAAAAGGCGCTCCTTTGAAAAAAAAAATTAATTAAAAAGATTAAGTTTATATATAAATTAAACTTTTTTATAAAAAAAATTCTTTATAAAATTGATTAACATGAATTAAGTTTAATCAAAGTTATTTTAAAACGATTAAAATGACAATAGTCTACCAATGATGATGAGGAATCTTCAAGATGAGAGTTATTTTTGTTGAACTTTTTCCAGTAAAAATTAGTCTTCTAAATTTAATTTCAAAAATGTATAACTAATTCTACAAACCTTCAAAAATCCTTAAATTTT
>JBBPFP011090081.1:0-11788 GCA_037974795.1 Kaempferia galanga | reverse complement strand
TATCTTAATAATTAATAAAAATATAAATCGAATAGATGATTATGTAGTTCAATAAGATCACAAATCTAAACAGGGTAAAAATTGAGAATAAAATGGTAAGAATATTAGCATTTTGACCATTTAAAAATTTGAATGATATTTAAGAAAAATTAAAAAAATCTTATTAGGCTATAAGGAAAATAAAAAAACACATAATTAAAAAAATAAGATAAAAAATTAAATAGCGAAATGAAAAATACATCTTTAATTATTAAAATAGTTCATAATAGATTCTCAAAAATATTATATACAAAACCTTCTTTATATTATTTTTTTACTAATTTTAATTTAAATGATTTAAATTACGAGGGAAACGTATAAGGGTAAAATTATTACTAAATCATGAGTTCGCGGACAAAACATGACTTCAAAATTGTAAGATAAAACTGGGTGTAAGAGATATGGTTTGACACTCCGTGCGAACGAATTTCGTGCACCGAAATATTTTTTAATTTAAAATATATTTAAATTAAAATAACAAAATTACAAGAGTAAATAGACGTCACGAAAATATCTAATTATTAAAATTAAGGGTTTACTTATTTACTGGCTTCACTGTGCCCTTTCTTCGAAATCCTCCAAATCCGCATTTGTAGATCTCTTCTTCTTCTTCTTCTTCTTCTCCTCGTTTGCTTCTTCAAGATCCAATCTTTGACCTCCAATGGCCACATCCAAACCCTCGAAGCTCTCCAAATCCGCATCCACAAACCTAAACAGCTCCATTTCCTCCAAAACCCAACCTTCCTCTTCCCTCTCCTCCCATCTCGCAATGGTGGAGCTCAAGTCCCGGATCCTGGCGGCGCTCGCCAAGCTCTCTGACCGGGACACCTACCAGATCGCCGTGGAGGATCTCGAGAAGATGATCCGAGGCCTCTCCGCCGACGGCGTGCCGATGGTGCTCAATGCCCTCGTTCACGACTCCTCCTTCCCTTCGCATGGCCTGCAAGATCCCGCCGGCTCGAAGAGCGCATCTTTCCTCATCGCTCGCCGCGAGACGCTACGCCTCCTGGCGTTCCTTTGCGCCGCCCACACCGACGCGGCGTCTGCCCACCTGCCGAAGATCATCGCCCACATTGCTCGCCGAGTGAAGGATCCGGCTTCCGACTCCTCCGTCCGCGACGCGTGCCGTGATGCTGCAGGCTCGCTCGCCGATCTCTACCTCCGCCCCCTGTTGGCGACGGCTGCGCAGGAGGACGGCGCTGGTGCCACTGGCGGGTCGTCTCCCGTGGTGACGCTGTTCGTAAAACCTCTATTCGAAGCAATGGGGGAGCAGAACAAGGCAGTACAGGGAGGGGCGGCAATGTGCCTCGCGAAGGTAGTCGAGTGTGCCCGCTGGAGTGGTGGGGAGGGAGAAGAGGAGGGAATGATTGCGTCGGCGGGCGGGGCGATGTTTCAGAGGTTGTGCCCTAGGATCTGTAAGCTTCTTGGTAGTCAAAGCTTTCTAGCAAAGGGAGCCTTGCTTTCAGTTCTCTCTAGCTTGGCCAAGGTCAGTCTTTGGACTGTTCTGGTTTGTTGGCAGAACACATTCTTGTTGAGTGTTTTGTTTTACAAGGCATCACTCTCCATAAGCCTAATAATCTCATTTAATTGGAGAAGAATCATCCCTATAACATCCAAAATGGAGATCAAATCCATGAGATAAACTTTCATCTTTTAGTTTTCTTCTTTTCGGCTAACAGAACCTACAATGTTTCTCAGCTTTCTAGCCTAGTAGATGAGCAGAAGCTTATATCAGCTATTATAATAGAATAGTTTCTCAATTTGATCCTAATTAGTTGTATATGGAGAAATCTTCTTTGTAGGTAAGAGTCGTGTGAGTGGGTTTTTATTTAAGCTTATGCACATTGCTCTGTTGTTTCTGTTAGTTTTCCCTTTTTTTTTTCCAATAAGGTGTTGTTCAATCCTGCTGCTTGTGTAGTAACTTATATTTTACAGTATGGAAATTCGGATAATCATATATAATTTTTTTTAGTGCATATTGATGCATATTAAAGTGAGTGATATGTGTTCTTAGCTATTAAGATTATGGGTTTGCCTATTTGAATATGCCAGTAGAAATCTTTTACCTGTGCTCTAAGTAAATAGTTTGCTGTGACTTTATGTAAATATCTAATTGACTGACACTGGTTGATAGTGTCTGAAACTCTGAATGTATCAAATTTCTTTTTTCTTCATTACATAATGAAAAATTATAACATTTTGGTCAGACAAAAGTCATAACTTTCACTTTGTACATCTGACGAAGAGGCTTGAGTTTAAAATCTTGAAAGGAATATCTAATCAATGTCTTCCTCAGGTTGGGGCAATTAGTATGCAGAGCATGCAACAAGTGCTGCAAAGTGTTTGTGAATGCCTTGAGAGTAGTGATTGGGCTACCCGTAAAGCTGCTGCTGACTGTCTCTGTGTTTTAGCCTCACACTCGAGCCATTTGATTTCTGATGGGACTTCAGCAACGATAACTGTTCTTGAGGCTTGCCGTTTTGATAAGGTTACTTCTCTTAATTCATTCAAATTTGATTATTTTTGCCTGCCTCTGGCATAACACACAAATATTTAGGTAAATAATTATCAAAACATGATCTTCAAGTCAAATATTCAAGTTTGGCTGCTATTATCATTATGGATGCATCTGATGAGACACATACCTAATGGAACAGAGTCAACTCAACATGATCTCTAACAACAAATTGTCAAAGATTATATTGCTTCTTTTGCTAGGTTTGCCAATACATTGGTTCATCTTTCAGGTAAAACCAGTCAGAGATAGTATGACGGAGGCATTACAGGCATGGATGAATATCTCAGGACAAATCGAGAATGTAGTATCAGGAGATGCAAAAGGCATGTGTATTGAACTTCAACTTTTTAACACTGCCATATTTATTAAATTCCCTTACCTTATGACGCTAGTTGTACTTTGTGGTGGTGAACATTACTGTAGATTCTGGAACTAAAGACGAGACAACGTATCATAAAAGGTCCAGCCCTAGAAAAGAATCAGAATCCAAAAGCACATCTGCTGGTTCTCCACCAACTGAAAACGATTCTATACCCAAGGGAAAAGGTACTAACATACCAGAGAAAGCAGTGGTAATGTTGAAGAAAAAGGCACCATCTTTAAGTGATAAAGAATTGAACCCAGAATTCTTCCAAAAGCTCGAGAAAAGGAGTCAAAATGACTTTCCAGTGGAAGTAGTGGTACCTCGTAAGTTCTTACAATCTTCTGATTTTCAAAATGAAGACAGGTCAAAAGCAACTTATATTAATCCAATGGGAACGATGAATGGCACTGGAGCAATGTTTCAGGAATCAGGTGACACTAATGCACATAACAATTTAAATTATCAGAATTCAGTGAAACGTATAAGGGATCACAATAAGTTGCAAGACCTGCTCGATCTTGCTCAAGACACTGGGACTGATCAAAGAGGATTCATTGAAAAGGAATCAAAAGCAAGACCTATCTCTGATGTGGATAGATCAGAAGTTGTTGGGGATCCCTCTCCTGGCCGTGTTAGTGTTACAAGACCTGATGTGCATGCTGAAGGATCCTTTATGGGCAACAAATCAAATTGGTCTGCGATACAGAGGCAGCTTGCCCAATTAGAGAGGCAACAATCAAGTCTTATGAATATGTTACAGGTTTGTCTGCTGATAAACAATGTTATTCTTTACCTTGGTTCTTTGTCTGAGACGCGATTAAACATTTTTCCTTCTGTCAATGCATACACAAATGTCTTACAGAACCATTCACTTTTTGTTGATTTCTTTTGGCAGGATGTCAAGTGCATATTCTTTGAGTATCAGTTGCAGTGTTTTTAAGCGTGCTAGATACAACTACACAGTAAGTTGTCGTAGGGTTTAGGGTCAAGGTCCATGCCTGCACCTAAGAGAGGCAAGGCCTATAGTCTAAATATCAAAATTTATCTTGAAAAGGTCATATTACAGAGCTGAGAATGCAAAGATGGATGTGTGAACTTACCAGAAAGGATAAAGTAAAATAATTATATTATTTTAGCGTGATATGGGCAACTTCAGTAGTTGAAAATAAGAGAAAATAGGTTAACATGGTATGAACATATTCAAAAATGATTAATAGATGGTATCTACACACGGAATAAGAGTGATAGTATTACACAGAGTAATAAAGTTCTGTAACCAATCAAAGCAGTTGTTACATACACCGCCGCTTTAAGATGAAGATGATGATTTATGCATGTTTAAATATAACGACACTTCATATAGCACAAATTCACACTAAGTTAACACATCTAATCATCTATTAGTAAGTAGATTCAGCCTGAAAAAAATAAAATATATAAAGCTGCACTAGTGTAAATTTAAGATCATATGCCAGTAAGGCTATGTTTGGTGAAGAGTAATCAGTCTTATAATGTAATCAAGATTACATTACAAGATTGATTACTTTGTTTGGTACAATTTTAAAGCTGTAATGTAATGTGAATTACAAAAGGGTAATAAAGTTTTGTAATCTGAATTACAAGATCAACAACATGTAATCCAATTACATTCTAAGCACAATAATATTACAAGCTTGATTACATTAATCCTAACCAAACATGACCTAAGTAAATTAATCTATAAACATTCAATTTAATCAAAGTTTATTCTAATAGTATGACTCTGTCCACAAGATATGATGTTGTATTATTAGTCAAAGTATCAATATCATTATCGCCACTGGTCAGGTATATGATATTATAAATTTAAATTATCCAAAGAACACAATTATCATCTGCATCTAGGAAAAGTTTGGAGTTGTCATTCAAACTGTTTTTTTTTCTTTTTTCTTGCTTTTGCTATAGACCATGGAGAACATACCAACTCATTCATACAACAGTTCAAGCAAAGGAACATAGAAAAGTTACAAGTTAGTTCCATTTATTACCTTTCACCTAGGTAAGCTCACCCCATATCAACTCTTAAAAGAGCCCAGGGCGTGGCATTAGTGCCTTTGCTCCTAGGCGATTCATTTTCGTCACTGATCTATTAACTCACAAGATCACTCTCCTTTTAAGTTGATTGCCTATAAGAGTAGTTTACCATGGATACTGCATATGCTGATATCTTTCTTCTTGCAAACAATTATGATTGTTTCTTCATTAGGGATAATGTTTATCAATTTTTTTCTCATCTTCAAATATGACTGAAATTTCTTCACTTAACTGCGTAGCTTGTGATGTGGTATTGTTGCTTCCCGTGAATCAGATGCTATATCTTTTAGTCTGACATAGTTCTTTCAGCTGTGTATTTTTCTGATGATGCCTCGATGATTCCTTAATTGAGCCACAATACTCCAACCAGGTGAGATCTACAAGATGGATCTTTTCCTACAATCTTGTCATGCTGCTTCGGATAAAATATAGCTCGTCTATTCGCCTGTGAACTCCAAATGCTAATTAACTCTGTTCAATCAACTTTTAGTTTGTAATTTTTTTTACTATTTTATTTCTTTGACATTTGGAAGAACCAAATATGCTGATACACAAGTTGGTATTTTTGGTCGGTTTCTGATTCTCAAGCTTCCATTGACATCCTGTGTGACGACTGGATTTTAAGCTCAGTGTCTTGAAGTAATCTTTGCATCTATCTACACTCCTATGAATGATTTTCTCTGTCTCTTTTTGCATATCGTCGGCTAATTGGTGGTTCGATCTTGCACTTTACAAGCCTGTATAGTATTTTGGTTATTTAAACCATATAAGATCCAGATAAAACTATACAAGGATCACTGATTTTAGTAGGGGTCCTACATTCATACTATTGTATTTGCTTGTCTTTGTGATCACCCACTTCTCGTGCATATCTTCGTTAATGCAGGACTTTATGGGAGGCTCCCATGATAGCATGGTAACTCTGGAAAATCGAGTCAGAGGTCTCGAGCGAGTTGTTGAAGAAATGGCTCGTGATTTGACATTCTCATCTGGAAAAAGAGGTGGAAACATGATGCATGGGTTTGACAGGTCTCCGGGTAGGTCATTGGGCAAGTTCAATGGCCTCTATGATTTTTCCAGCTCAAAGTTTGGCAGGGGCAGTGAGGGGCGCCTTCCTTTCTCTGAACGGTTTTATCAATCGGACAATGTTGCTTCTGGAATGAAAGGAAGAAGTTTCTCGTGGAGGTCAGAATCTGAAGCATGGGATTCCTATGGTCAGCCGAGAAATGGTCCTATGAACTCTAGAAGAGGTTATGGTACTGCTCCGGGGGAGAATCGGGTACCGAGAACTGATCATGAGACGAATCAATTCAGTGGTAGACGGGGTTGGGAAAAGGGATCCGGGCCATTTAGGCTCGGCGAAGGGCCTTCTGCAAGAAGTGTTTGGCAAGCTTCAAAGGATGAGGCTACTTTAGAAGCTATACGGGTAGCTGGAGAAGACAACGGAACTTCTAGAACTGCAGCAAGAGTAGCTGTTCCGGAACTAGATGCTGAGGCTTTGACCGATGAAAATCCGGGACCAGACAAAGGTCCACTTTGGGCATCTTGGACTCAAGCTATGGATTCACTCCATGCTGGTGATGTCGATTCAGCTTATGCAGAGATTTTGTCTACCGACGATGCCTTGCTACTTGTAAAGCTGATGGATAAATCTGGTCCAGTTTTTGATCAGCTCTGTGGTGAAATTGCGATTGAAGTCTTGCACGCAATCGGGCAGTTTATAACGGAAGAAAGCTTGTTTGATATTGCTTTAAGCTGGCTCCAACAGGTATTGGTATTCAACACATCTATTACATCAGCACCACATAGCTAACAATTCTATGTTTAAGTTGCAGTTACTGGACCTCCTTGTCGAGAATGGAGCTGACTTCCTCAACATTCCTCTCGACTGGAAGAGAGAGATATTGTTGAATCTCCATGAAGCTTCTGCTCTAGAACCGCCAGAGGACTGGGAAGGGGCATCGCCAGATCAACTAATGACGCATTTGGCTTCTGCCTGGGGTCTCAACTTGCAACAGCTTATCAAGTAGAGCATGTAAAAGCAGTATCTGATCAACAAATCTTTCTTCCAATTCCTGGCCAGTTTGGTTAAGTACAATCATGTTAAATATGTAATTGAATCTGAAAGAGAAATGTAGCCTTCTATTGCACATAAGCAACCACTTTTCTTAGGATGGTGATTGTGCTAGTGTTTTTTTTCCCGAGTTCCTACACTTTCATGTTCAAACAGCAAAGCAAATATATTCTCTGATATGCGAATTTATTAATTTTGTTTTGAATTCCTTATTATTTGAATTCGAAGTAATAAAAGTTATGGAACTCTAGTTGGATATACAAAATCATATTCAGTACAAATAGATTCACATGAAAGATTGCAGATGCGATAAATGCAAATGAAATGACAATGTAGTTATGGATAATTGTTTCCAGTCTTCCATTGATGGGCTAAATATTGTCAAGCTCATTCAACTCTATTCTCATCTTGATTCTGGATAACTGTTTGAATCAAGCAACTCATCGTGAGCCTTGCTAGCATTTATCACCTTTTCGATCAGTGTAAAAGGAGATTGAACATTATGGAATTGTATAAACATCTATTCCCTACATTAAGACTTCACCTCAACATCAAAATTTTGTTGCCATGCAGAAGCATCACTTTTATTAGGCAAATTTTGTAATATAAACTTGCCAGCATTCCATAGTTTATTAGTGAAAGCCTTGTATGATGTCAATCTCTTGTTGGAAAGATTCAGGTCTGGAGTCACAAAGTAAGCTCTGGAAGTTACTTAATTGACATAGAAAACACATGGTGACGATCAAAGCGGCAAGGAATAAATACATAGAGAATATCAGTTAAATTGAGAATCAACTTACCAAGCGGTGCCTAAAGAAAGTGTAAATCGCAAGGCATCGGTACCATATTCTTTTATAGTATCAATAGGGTCTATGACATTTCCTAGGGTTTTAGACATCTTTCGATCCCGAAGAGTATACATATTAGCTCATAGAAGGAAAGCATCCAAGAAAAACCTCATAGTAACATCATAAGAAGCATGTTAGTATCAAAATGGATAGTAAGCAAGTAGCAAGCAAGCTGTTTAAGCTAATAAAAAAAAAAAAAAAAAAGATGCAAAAGAACATCTTGGTTACCACTACACCAATTTTTTTATATTGTTATTTAAACTATTAACCTTGAAGAGGTCCTTTTCTGATCAAAACGACTTCTGCAACACAATACAAACACATAAAATGAAGACCATTTGAGAACTACAGAAAAGGTTGTCAATAATAATTATATTGGTCTAGAGGGATAATGTGAATTATCATTTCAATATCCGTTCACTTTATTACAATACCAAATTGTCAAATATAGAAATCTAAAAACAAAAACAAAATAACTTAGCATAAATAATGGTTTATTGTTCCGAGATATTACGAAAGATTGACTAAAAGAAAAATGAATATTCAAAGGATTTGTTCAAAGAATATAATTATTTTGGACAAAAACATTTTTAAAAAGGGTAACCATATTAAGCTCACACCAATACGGGAATATAACCCTTGGAATAACAATCAAGGATATGTTAATTAGAGTTATCTTATCATTTATACAAAATGAATTTCAATAAGGTAACAACCAATATTTACAAGGTATAAGCTCATAAAAGTGTTAATCTTGACAAACTTGAAAGACAATTTTAATTAAAATACCATTCCTAACAAATTTGAACTTAAAACATCACAAATAAACATAGGCATCAAATGTCAAAAACGTTTCATTGCTAGACGGAAGCTTTAGAATTCACTGCATATCCTACTAAATCTCAGTTGTAATATAGGAGATAGGAGAAAATAAATGAAGTATGTGTATCATAATACTTAGTCAATACTTAACACTCACTTGGGAATCACGGATGACCCTATGCAAATGCATATAAGAAAAAGGGGAAGACCCAGTAAACTCTATCCCTATCATTACCATCCGAGCAACCTAAAAGAACAAAATGTCATGCCTGTCAAAAGATGCAGCAGCCAAATCAATCCAAATATGTAGAAGTACTTCTATCAAAAAGTATTTTCCAGGATAGTAAAAGCAAGCACCTCTAAGAAAAATCTGTTTTCTTTTTACGTAATATGAAATACTATTCATAAAATTTGCGGTTTGGCTTGTTTATTTTATTAACATAATCATTAGTGTCAAACTTGAGAGTAACTTCATTTTCAACCTCCAAGTGTTCTCAATGCCTATAAGGAAAGTTCTAACTGCAAAGTTTATATGAGGTAATAAAATTAATCAATCTATTAAAGTTTTAATCGTAGCAAAATCCCACTCTTGACAAATTCTGCCTGCATAACAACAGAAAAGACTTTGATCATGCCTAGTTGGTGCCTTCTCATTCTGGTAAAATCATCATATCATAATGTAGAATAAGTCTCACACAATGACAATGAAGATAAATGCAGAAAGTTTTAAAAACTGAAAAGTAAAGTTTTATTTAACAATTCTGTCATGGATGGCATACATATATAAGGAAGAACTTGAACAGTTGAACTACTCAGGAGCAAGATACAGTAATTGGTGATGGATAAGATCAAGCCTAACAATATTTTTATAATAACTTAGAGAACTTTCTCAGGGTGTCAAAAAAAATTTTTGATGATCATAGTCATAGAATATGCTTAAAACACAATCCTGAATAATAAATTTAAGTAGGTGCGGTAAAATATTATGTTAAACACAAATGAGATAAAATAACAAACCCAGTTTCCAGGATGGTTGTGGGATAAAATTGCTTGAAATCCTCAGCATTCTTGTCTGGCCAGCCCAGGGTGCTAAAAGGCCATAAGCCACTGGATAGAATATTGCATAGTAATCAATTTACAGTAAACAAAACTACAAATCCTATAGCAAAAACATCATTGTCATAAGGTAAAATGCAATCCATTTGAAAGCAGCAATATCTTCAAAAACTCGCTCAGAGCCATGAAAAGCATGTGGCAATCATCATCATTAGAAAGGATAAACAAAATGTCTACTTATCACATGAATTTCAGGACAGTATAAACAAAATGGCAGGGATTGAAAAAGAAGAGTTCAGCTGAAAAAAGAATTTCCCTGACATTTAGAAAACAACTGGTAAAAAATGTATGAAATGCTTCAAAAAATAAATGAAATTTAGAAGTTGATCCATGACATCAACTGTAATTTGTACATTAATGACTTTTCCAAAAGACAAGCCAACCTTGAAAACCAGGTATCAAGGACATCAGGATCTTGATATATTTCCACCGACTTTCCATATTTGGCATGGGCTTTAACAAGAGCCTCTTCAGCATTTCTAGCAACAATATAATCCTCTTCATTATCTTTGCCAACAATGTACCAAACTGGAATTCGATGTCCCCACCATAACTGTCTACTTATACACCAGTCTTTGATATTCGTCAGCCAGTTTTTATATGTCTGTTATTATCAACCAAGAGAGCTTTATATTAGAAAAGTAGGGAATCACCTTGACATTTCTGTGTTTGCAGCTTCAAAAGGAAAGTTAATAGATAGATTTTGTGCAATCACTTGGAAAGTTTAAACAAATCAAAGGGGGGTGAGGAGAGAGATGGTACTAAAAAGTAGCCTTTCAAGCACTGGACAGGTTATATTTTCTTTTTGCAAAACAATTAAACAAACCAACTAAGAAGAAACTAAAAACACCAATGAGTACCTTCTCAAATCTCTCAGGGAGAATGGTCAATTCTCCATTTTCAACAACATGAAGGGCTTTCTCAGCCAATGGTTCCATAGTGACAAACCATTGCTTACTCACAAGTGGCTCTATTACCTAGTGGAATAGTAAATGATATGCCAGATGAAAATCGAATATACTAGCACACGATAAATAAGTAGAAGAATACTTCACCACCACGCTGCGATCTGGGAACTCGTAAAACATGAGGTTCCTTTTTGACAGCCAGATCAGTCTCTTCCAAATCAGACCAAACCTTCTTTCGAGCCTCAAATCTGTCTAATCCACTGTGAACATAATTTTAAAAAAAAAAATCATAAGAAAATGCAAAGCAAGAGTAACAATTAAACAGAAGGGAATAGTCGTATCTCATAACTGAAGCCTTACCAGTATATCCCAGCAACCTCATTCAAAGTACCATCTTTGTTCATAACATTGAGTATTGGTAGGCCAAGCTTTCTAGCAATATGATAATCATTGTGATCATGTCCAGGACTAATCTTCAAGACTCCAGTTCCAAACTCTTTATCAACATACTGCAAAATTACATCAACAAAAGAGACAGAGAACCATGAAAAGTTATCTTTTTGACAGATATTCCTTGTCAACCATAACTTGAAAGAACATCAGGGAAAAGACAAAATGAACAGTTAGTGTCCTCATAAGTCACCTATTTCTCAGAAAATCAACCTAAGGGTTCAAGAACATAAATATACAGATAAAACTGTCAACCTTCATTTTTTATAGCAGAATAACACTAATTTGCAGCAATATGTGGTAAATGGCAGAAAAATGGAAAATTGTTATGGTTTAAAGAAGTGTTTCATGCAGCAGTTGATGAATACTCTTATGATCTTTTAATTGTCAATTGACTTAGCAAATAAAACTCATCAATAATTCAACTCAACTTAAGATACTTAGAAATACATAGACTAGAAGAACACGACCAATCTAGCATATTTACATTTAATCTGAAATTTATACAATCAACAAAATGAGATGGAAAAGATCGCTCAAAGAAACAAAACTGTGACAAACTTCACTGCATCCACA
>JBBPFP011089971.1:0-12291 GCA_037974795.1 Kaempferia galanga | reverse complement strand
AAATAACATTCAAAATGACTTTTTGGGGCTATTTTCCCTGTAATTCTTCACTTTTATCTTAATACTTTATCATTCTCATACTAACATTGATATTAATATACATAAAATCATCTTAATTTTCATAATAAAATTTGATTTAACTCACAAAAAGTATATCCACTAAGTGACTAAACCCTAAATTCGGGTCAAATCGGGTCAATCCGAACCCGACCAGACCCAACCCAAAAATTTTCAACCCTAAATCCCTCTAACTCTAACCCAAAAATTTTCAACCCAAACCTAATTTTTTCTTGGGTCGACTCTGGTCGGATCATTCGGTCAGGTTCATTTTTGACACCCCTATGTGAGCATAATAGATATTTTTACTTAGAACCAAACTGTTTCATTATTTTCTTGCTTGTTTGAATGACAGCTCTTGTCCAACACTAAAGTAGTTCATGATTCCCTCAAGCACTAATTACCATATGGTTCAGAAATTTCAGGGGATCTACATTTATGCAATCAGTAAAATCTGACAAGTTTTTTTTTTCAAATGTACTATCTCCATGCATGATATACGTCTAAGGACCAATGAATCTGAAACGAAAACAATACAATCAAGAAAATGTCCTGTTACAGCAATATTCAAATAGCAAAAAATATAATTATCTAATTAGACAAAAAATGTTTGAAAAAACATACACGAAGGAGACAACCAAATCAAGTTGCTTGAATCAGCCACCTAGGAACCAATTTTTAAGTGTTCAATTAAAGAAGAAACCAGATAACATAGGATACCTCATCAAGAAGCTCAGTTGGTCCTTGACCTGCTTCAACTGCAGCTAATGCTTTCTCATGCCAACCATGTTGCAGAAGCCAAGAAATATGATCTTCCGCATCTCTAGCATGCATGCACGTATAAACTAATGATTACTTACTGTTTACACATGAAGAAGATGAAATTGACTACTGTGACAATGATTCTACCAATAATACCAGAGTTTGCAAATGCCTGACTCCAAAGTCCAACCACAAAGCATAACACCAAACTTTAAACCATTATTGAAAATTCTCCCACCTTAATTTGTTGCCACATCACAACTGGGAGGCTAGCTACATAGATTCATAAGGGTTGACAGCATTACTACAGTTGGCTTCTTTGGGTCATCAGAGTTAAGCCCACAAAGTTAATGTATCAATTTTCCAGCAGGCAAGCTGGCAAGGTAATGATGATTAATGTCAAAGCAACAAATAGGTACAGTGAATGTGCCAACATAGTATGAATATAAAACAGAAATAAGAAATGGGCACAAGTTGGAGTTTCAGATCACTTGCCAGGACATTCAGCATGACATGATTTGACTGGAGAAGGATGTCAAGGATACAAGTGGGGAAGAATGCAACAAATTCAGTCAATCTAATTAGTTTTATGTACTACAAGGATAAGCTTTCAACAATATGAGTGGCTCAGCCTACTAATACTTCTTAGTTGGCTTATTGGACATAGCAACAGGCTCAACCAATGCATCGAGCTTGCAAAATGTAACAAAATAGAAGCAGAAAATTCAAAGCCACCAATTCTAGCAATTGGGCCTGAAATTTAACACTTGAAGAGAAAACAAGCAAGCCCAAATGTCAAATATTTGGATTTAAGCTATCATAGCAAAGAACCAAAGATCAGGTCTCACAAGGTTCTATTGGACGAAGATCCTTGCCATTAGCTCTTGAACAGTTGAAAATCAATATTCCAGAGAACAAAAAACGACAACAAACCTAGGCCTTGCAATTACAACATCCTTGGGAGATACTATGTAGTATAAAGGTTCGTCACCAGCAGCCCACTGACCACCAGCATAGCTACTTCCTATATTTGAAAGGCCAGCAAAGAATAAGGTAAGTGCTGAACATACAGATATTTGTAACAACACCACACGAGAAACTGCAAACCTGAGAAAGGAGCATGTGCAAGGGCATAATCCTTTGCTTTATAATGCTCATAACCATGGACAGGCAAAGCATCTGTTGTTAGCTCATCATTTTTCCATGAGACAATTCGTACCTCCGGTCTCTGTGCAGTTCCCTGTAGGAAAATTTCGTAAGAATAGGTGTGCAAGGGTGATTAAACCTAATTTTGAGCATAATAACCATCCTTTTCAGTCTACCAAATACATTAAACACTGCATTTTCTCAAAGGACAAAATGAAATGAACCAGAAAACAACATGCAATTTCCAATTGTAAATTTCATAAGAAACACTTGAACACAGGTCTTCAATGTACATTTAACATCTTGAATGATGCACTTAGCTTGTAGAATGTTATATATCTCAATAGACATAGAATATAGATCCCCTCCGGTAATTCACCTTCATGAATGATGTGATTCTTGAACATTATGTTCTTTCTCCAAGATAACTACATTTTTTTATATATCATAATCTAAGGTTCGACAACTATAAAAATGAAAACATAAGTACACAGTTACCCAAGTTCTTAAACATGTTTGATTCAGAAATATTGGAATTTCAAATTTGGATTATCTTTATATAGATTCAGTGTGAAATATGGTTTCTACCTTATGAATTTCAATAGACAAATAGGGATAACATAATTTGAGTGGTCTTAAATAGTATAACAAATTTCCTAATGGGCATCCCAAAAGTTCTAGAATTCACAATGGGAACACCTAGTTTAGTTTCTTCCCAAATCGTGCATCTCCATTCTTTACATGCCCAAAGTACTCGTCACAAAAATCAATTTATTTCTTTCAAAATTTATTTGTCATTTTGGATAAATAAGGAATAATTGATTCATAAGAGCTAGATTTGTCCAAGGACCATTAAGGTGGCTTGGGTCAAATCACCTTGATGGACCATGAAAGATCAAATGGGCCAAGGTAAGACTCATGATGATGACTCATAACGACCCATTGACCTTCAAAAAGAAAAATTCAGATAGATCTAGGTACCACTGTTTGTCCAAAATGATAACATAATGTTTTTACCTTTAAAAAATCTAAGAGGAAAAAAATTAAATTGTGAAACCAAAGGTACATGTTGTATGTAAAATAGAAAAGGTGCATGATTTGATAAGAAATAAAACCACAAGCACCAATTTGAAAATTCCCCAACTTTAGGATGAGCGTGGGAAATTTGCCTAGCATAAATTGGGACCATATGCAG
Organism: Kaempferia galanga; assembly: GCA_037974795.1. Classification (NCBI taxonomy): domain Eukaryota; kingdom Viridiplantae; phylum Streptophyta; class Magnoliopsida; order Zingiberales; family Zingiberaceae; genus Kaempferia; species Kaempferia galanga. The sequence continues at coordinate 9,131 of JBBPFP011089971.1, read as the reverse complement.
ATTACATCCATGTAAGATCATTTAACAAAACATTGTGTACAAGTAAAAGTAGTTGTTCACCATTTCAAAGGACAGTATATACAACAACAACCAAGCCTTATCCCATTAGGTGGGGTCAGTTATCAAGACAAACAAATTTTTCCTTTTGTAATATTTCCTTACTATTTGATTTTCCAATTGCATCAAAGAAGAAAAAGAATGGTAAAGAGTTCAAATATCACTCATTGATAAGACAATTTGAATTTTGATTTTTGAAAAAAAAAATCTCACTCATTGATACATTATAGGTAAAATCCAGAAAAGGCTCTCAAACTTGAAAGCATCATTTCAATCTAAACAAACTTAAAACCACATTATTACAATCATAAGAACAAAGGAAAAATAAATAAACAAGGGCAAGATTCTCAAAACTAAGAAACTTAACCACAAAGATTTCTATGTAAATTATATGTTTGTCACTGAATTATTTTGGAAAAAAACACAAAAAGTAATTTCTTCCTTGCAACGAGTTACAGCCTCAAGTAGCTGCAAGCTTGTGATGGGAAAAAAATATATAAACAAGAAATTTTCTTGAAAATTGAAAACAACATATTAATATAAATAGATAGATAAAAATACATCATTACAATTATAAAAACAAAGCAAAAGAAATCAAACAAGAACAGGATTTTCAAAACTATGAAACTTTAACCACAAAGATTTCTATGTAAATTATACACGTTTGTCACTGTATTATTTGGAAAAAAACCCCATAACTCAGTAACTTCCCCTTGTAACTAGTTGAAGCCTCAAATAGCTGCAAGTTTTGATGGAGAAAATACATTAACAGAAAATTTCATACAAAATTGAACTTAACTACCAAGGTAGGGACAATAGCAACTAGTGTCCTTGCAACTTCCTCATCCCCCACTTCCTGTTCTTCTTTTTGAACAGTTATCATTGAATCCGCACCACTAGTGGTAGGTTGGCAGCAGGTTGACCAATGTCCAACATCCATATGCATATGCCCACAACTCATTACATATATAATTAAAAAGAGACATGTACAAGAATCCAGATAGTCCAGAATTCCTGTTGGCCAATTATATTACTAGTAATGTTCAAATTCATTACATTAGTTTTTTATATTAACTAATATTTTCTTTTGAGATTCACACAAAGCTATATTTTCTTTAAGTCACCTTTTAATATGTTCATACCAAGGTTCAAAATCAAGAGTCGTGCCAAAGTTTCAAACTTTGATTGGAACAATACTATTTTAGTTTGGTATCGGTGATTCGACATGTGGTACTAGTAGATAATTGAAAGGGGGAGACAAAGGAATGAAAAAGAAGAAGATAACACAATTATATATCTATTTTCATATTTTGTGTTTCATTTAGAATTTGTAAAGCTACAAAAGAAAATACAACCCTTATTCAATCCATCTAGTGGCATTTTGCAGCATGTCGAGAGATGTTGCATGCGCTCATTATCAACATGATTGGCACAACGATATAGATTGATTAACTATGTCATGCCAAATAATATCTAGTTCCGACAATTTATTGAAATGATGCATTTAGATAATGTCACCCGGCAAAGTATGAGATTTCAAATCATGGTTCATACAACAACAACCAAGCCTTATCCCACCATGTGGGGTCGGCTAAAAAACCATGGTTCATACCACACAAATTTATTTATTTTCCATTTTAGCGTCAATTAGAGTAGCACCTAATTGTTCTGTTTATTATTTTCTTTTTTGGCAACTACATTCATCCATTTTAGCATTCTCATTTTTGTTACATTAACATTTTATATGTGTTGCTTCTTACTAGTTTAACACCATTTCATAAAGCATGACAAAATGTACCATGGTCATGGATTATAATATCGTTCAATTGATTGGCATACGTGAAAAATTTTGCTCCATCCATTAATCGACTTGCAAAACATCACGAACGAAACTGGTCGGACCTCTTCCACAACGAAGGCAACATGATCGAAGCTTTTGAGGCTTCCACGACAATTGAGTGAAGCCTCCACCCTTTTACGAAGACACTGACATAGGATGGGGTGAAGTAAAAATGAGGTGCGAGGTAACAGTGACGTGCAAGGTGGCAGTGATGAGGGTGAGGAGGTTCCCTTGAGGCAGCAGAGGCTTTAACAACACTACGGGGAACTTCACAACCATTTCTTGACCCTTGCTAAATGGTGGCAACAGTGTGTTGGTACATCCTGAGGCAGCAGGGCCTTCCATAGCATGTGAGAAGCTTCCTAATTCTTCCACGAACGTGGTGACAGTGTATTGGTATGTCCTTAGATTCTTCTCTTCCCTAAGGCTCCTAAATGTTCTTCTCTTTCCTAATTCTTCCTATCCTCCTCAACTGCCTCTAGCATGGCATGTTAGTACATCCATCACACTAACTCATTCTGGATTGAGATCAAAACTCAAGCTCAGAATGAGATTTCAGACATATGACCGTATAATTATGAAATTTTCTCTTCAACCTAACGGACCATAGTGATGAATCAAGGCAAGCCTCCACACCTCCTCTTTATTTTAACTGGTCACTCTTTATTCTATATTTTCATCAATATCCATCCAACATAACTAAAAGGAATTTAGTGTTCAACCATCTTAATTTTCAACTATTCCGTTAATTTTTTATATATAACTTGGATAACTGAAATACATTTTTAATACATTTCCAAAGTTTCAGTTTCAGTTCTACATTTTTAATTCAGTTTCAGTTCTAATTTCTAAAGTTTCTCTCCACAGTTTTAGCATCACCTTCAATCTACTTACACTCTCTTCAGTTAATACAATATGTTTGCAAATAACATGTACCAAAAGATTATGGTATGCTGATATTTAAAAAAAAACATGATCAGCTATCATGTGTTCCAGAACAAAAAACATTGATCATCCAATCAAACATCTCAGAATTCTGTCAGTTTGAAAATAGTGTTGTTTCTCTCATTCAATGTTAAATCAAATCCAATTGAGTCTGTAGTCTCAAATATATGTTTATACTAATATATGAGGGATGATGAATATGACAACAAAGTATAAGAATTTGAAGATTGTTCAGCAGTCAAAATGAGCTGCACTATGACAAAGATGTAAAGTTGAAGTGAATCAGTAGGTGGGAACATGTTTCTTCAGTGGATGAGGAAGAGGCAGAAAGAGGCTACTGATAATTTTGATGTCAGAAATGATGCATGTCTTTCCAAAATTCATTTAACCATTGCTTGGATATTCTACAAGACATTGATATTATGTTGATTGCACCAAGAAAAATGTGTGCCTGCGCCAAACAAGGTTGGATGAAGCAAAATAACCAACTATGTTGGCAATAATAAGGCAGTTGATTTGAACAAGATTGACTGGATGAGAGAATGTAATCTTCCAGCGTCATGGAATTATACTGTTAACCAAGTATGAAAGTATGAAGCCATTTTATGTTCAGTTTTTATTAATCTACACGTGAAACATCTTTTGAGCAATATACGTTGTGAGATTCAATAAATTAAGAATTTCAAGTGAATACAGTAAGAGATCACCTTAAAGATTGTAAATGTGTATAGTATTCTTCAATCAGTCTAGACAGATAACAAGAAGATACAGGTAGCACAAACTATTTAGTGCACAAAACATACAGCAATATTGCGAGGGCACAAATAAACTTTCTGCATAATAAAAAGTAATTGAGAAAAGATTTACAACTCGGTTTCTTAAATGGAACTAGTTATAAATCGAACTTTCAACTAGAATATAAAGATGCATGGAAATAGTGAAAGTAAGACTACTAACTGTGATGCACAAAGGAACAGGAAGTAGTCCCAAAAAAAATACCCAAAGAATTAGACTATATGAAATATCAAGGGAAGATACTGAAATATCAGGCAACCCCTTGATGAAATTGGTAGTAAAAATTTTACCTGCCTGGCAGGTGGACTACTGTTGAAGTCTTTTTCTCCATTCTCCTCCTCCGGAATGTAAGCAAGCACAACCAGAGTATCACCAAAGGGAGCAATGCCAGATATATAGTAGCTAGTTTGAAAAGATGCTACAATATCCACATACTTTGTACTAGTTATGGATAAACTTCTTTGCAGCCCATTTGCTCCACTAGATTGGTTGGTCTTAATTGCGGCTATTTTAACAGATGTTCCCCAGCCAATAACCAAGAGTGTGTCAGCCTAGACATGGGAAAGAAGTGCTTAGCATGTAAACACCGGCTTACAGAAGATTGGTTGCTATAAACCATCTGTAGTTTCTAGGAAATTAAGTCTTGTGATAATTTCTGACTTTTTATTATTAAAAGGAAAATGATATAAACTACTTGGTGTAATTATTCAATGTCACCATCAAGAAAGCCTTTTCCAACATAATTTGAACCTTTCTTCTAAATGACTTAATGGAAAAGTCTGATCCACCAACTCCCACAACAGTAATATTGAATTTCACATGTATGAACTAAAAATTTAGGAAGCAAAAAAACTACATTTTACACCTGAAATAAAAATGAATGACTAAACATCTATCAAACAAAGCATGACTTGAGCACGTGACTTCTTCAGTTATGACATCTCAGAATATGCATCACTAACTCAGTTGTGATTACAAGGCAAATACATTGAAGATAACCTTTCCGGACCTCAAGTCCTGTAACCAAAAATACTATAAACAGACTTAGCTATGCTATTTACTAAGAGACAAGCAGTGGTGGGTTTCTATTTGAAATGCCTTATGTATTGTTTGCTACAAAGTTTGCAGCATGCCATTCTGTCCAATATATACAATCCTCAAGCTAACTTAAGTATTTTCCTTAGTTTACAATTTCTTTGAAAAAGGCTAGATAATGATGGATCATTCCCAACAAACCTGCCAGACCAAGTGAGGAAGTAAAAGTTCAGGGCGTGGACTTCCTCTTGGCCTCTCAATAAAAGCGATGCGTTGATTATTGGCCATGTCATAAATTTTAACCCCTGCATCATTTGCCCAAGCAATTAGGTTTGTTCTCCATCTGACAGCATGTATTGGACCTTCACCATCATGAAGAATCTAGATCGGAAAATATAAAGAGCAATTGTTATGTTATAGCTCTATTAATAATGATTATAACAGTAGAAGAGACGTTGGAACACTTGATATACCTGTTTACTGTATCCAAACCAATTCTTCATATTCAGAAAAAGTTGACCAGCCAAACCTCCCGACACAAATCTCTTTGAGGCTTTGCGTGAAAAATCAGGATCTAAAGACATTGTCTTCATTGGGCGATGGTACTCAAATTTTAATTTTTCATCAGTAAATAGACCATTTATGACTACAGTTCCATCATCTGAACAGCTACCAACATATTCACCTTCTGAATCAAAGCTGATGCCATTCACGGTGGCTGTGTGGGCAGTATATTCTTTGACCTGTGAAGAAAAAAATTTAGCTGTAACCACATATAGAGGATGTTCAAGTAGAAATGCTCATTTGAAAAAGATCTAGCAAAGACTTATTAGAAATTAGAACATCAACAACATTCACATCTATTTAACAAAGGTTAACAAATTACAATCCATAGTTAAATTAGAAACTCTTTAAAACTTAATCTACAATCATATTTTGTTTACTATAGAAGGAAAGTAATCAAAAGCAAAAAAATAATCCAGAGAGAGCAAGCACCAATGAAAAGGAAGGCTGATTCTTGGATGTTCAAATATGTGCTGGATACATCTTATAAATAATAATTTTGTGTATTCATTTATAGATTAATACAGCCTGCTAAGATGAAGATCTCAGTACAAAATTGAATGATTACAAAAGTTAAATGGCACATCATACAAAAAGTCAAACAGCACAACATAACATATGCTTCTTGTACCAGCATATGGCCAGGAGATGTGCAAATGAGAGGTTGATCTTGCTCTATGCTAAGCTAGAGTAATTAGCATAAAACATAACTAATTGGGAACTGGCAAATGTGGTCCACGAGCATAACAAAAAAGTGCTAAGATAAGCAAAAGCATCAAAAATTGGCACATATCTTTGATGACAGATGATACCCTAGGCGTAGGTTTGCATCCCGCTTGCTCCAGGAGGCCATACCTAGAGTCCTAGACCATCTTTAGGCATGGTCCCCATACCATTTGCCCCTATAATATTACAACTCCGACACTTTCTAACCCTATTTCTAGTGCGTATAGATTGGACATCTATTGCTTGGCCTCGACAATCTCCACCTCAGCCGCTTCCACATCATTCAGCCTTGGCCTCATCGTTGTCTATTTCAGCATTCCAAATCAATGGCAGTTTCTGTTGAATCATTTTTGACATAAAGAGGCCCCCCAAGGTGGACGCCTGGAGGAAATGAGATCAAGCCCGGGAACTGCAAGATTCAACTTCTCAGGAAGAAAAGTAAGTTTCTAGGAGAAGGTTAGATGACGACAATCATCCTACTTGAGGGAGCATCAACATCATCTCAAAAGGAGAGTCCGGTAGGTTGCCCAACTTGGGAATCTACTATTGCGAAAGGCATTCACCAACATCCCATTATGGCAAGGTCTCCTTGTATATTTCTCAGGCCTCTCTAACCTCCTAAAGGTTGGCCTTTAGGATGCATTGAGCTCCACTACAATGAGTTGCAACTTTAATTGGATACTCTCTATTTTATTATTATTCTGATTCACTTATCTCTCCCGTCATAGATTCACCCAATGTTTAGGGATCAAGCTCCCCCAGTGTCTCAAGGACTCACTCAAGGCAGGGGTTGACTTTCGATTCTCTCTAAACTCTCAAAGGTTGCCCAAGGTCTTGGGATCAAGCTCCCCCTTTGCCTCAAAGGTTCTTCCAAGGTATGAGTTGACTTTCAATTCTTTCTTAGACCTCAAAGGTCTACTTGAGGTCTTAGGATCGAGGTTCCCCTTTGCCTCAAAGGTTCACCCCAGGAAGGGGTTGAATTTCGATTCTCTCATGGACCTCAAAGGTTCACCTAAGGTCACGGGATCAAACTTCCTCGTCATCTTAAAAGGATCTCCCAAGGCAGGTCGACTTTTAATTCTCTCTGAAACCTTAGAAATTCACCTTGGGTTTCAGAATCAAACTCCCCCTTCATCTCATAGGTTCATCCAAGATAAGGATTGACTTCTAATTCTTTCACCAACCATAGAGGTTCACCCAAAATCTCAGGATCGAGTTCCTCCTTTGTCTCAGAGGTTCGCCAAAGGCAAGGATTGCATATCTTAGAGATTCGCCTAAGGTCTCTGGATTGAGCTCCTACTAAGTCTTAGAGATTTTTCCAAATCTTAGAGGTTTGCTCGAGATCTCAAGATTGAGCTCCCTCAATGCCTCAGAGGTTTGCCCAAGGCAAGGGCTAACTTTTAATTCTCTCCCAAACCCCATAAGTTCACCTAAGATCTTGGAGTTGAGCTCCCCATTCGCTTTAGAGGTTCGTCAAAAGCAAAGATCAACTTTTGACTCTCTCACAACCCACAAGTTCGTGCAAGATCAAGATTGAGCTCTCCCTTTGCCTCAGAGCTTTGCCCAAGGCGACTTTCAATTCTCTCCCAAACCTTAGAGTTTCACCCAAGGTTTCAGGATACAACTCTCCCTTTACTTCAGAAGTTTACCCAAGGTAGGGGTAAACTTCCGATTATATCTCTTCTAGACCGCAGAGGTTAACCCATGGTCTCGGGACCAATCTCTTCCCCCCTTAGCCCACAGTTATAGGGTCGACTCTTTTAAGACAAGACTTGTTTATTACATGTTTATACAAAGGCCTTTTCATCTAAATCAAATTCATTGTATGATCATATATTACCAAACTACTTGAGCACAAATGCCTTGAGAAGGAGATTCATTAAAGCCCCCGCATTGAGCCTATAACTCATCCTCAGCTTCCAGCGCAACCAAGATCCTAAGAATACTTCTGTCATCTTTGTTTTCTAGTCCATCTCTATGACATCAAAGTCTCTAAATACCTCGATGTTACCTACTTAGCTTGTACTTCCACCCAAATGTTATGGGCCCACCTTGACATCTTGTTAACTTGAGCACTCTAATCAAGTCTTATACACCTCAACTCCTCGACTCGACTTAAAGGAGAGAATAATGATACCCTAGGTGTCGCTTCCCATCCCACCTGCTCTTGTCCTAAGTCGGACATGAGCATGGTCCCTATGTCATTTGCCCTTGCAATCCTAGACCATTCCTAGGTATGGTCCCCATGCCATACCTACATATGATTTGTAGTTATAGGTCTATTTAGATATGAACTCCCACCTACCTACATGATATATCCACCAGAAAATGGAGAGAAGAATCCCACTCTCTCTTTAGTGTCTTTACATTCTTTCTAAACATTGCAGCCGGAGGTTTCTCTTCCTGTCAGGACTTAAAGTTATTCCTTGAATGTAACCCCATCTTTATAGGAAACATTTCGGTTACCCGGTCTGAAGACTTCACTTTTGTCACTACATTCTTGTACATATTCTTAATTATTTCAATATACACTACGCTAATACATTTTTTTTATATAATTTTTCATATAATTTCCACTTGGGACTCTATCATAAGAGTTTTCTACGTCAACGAATACTATGTGTAAGTCTTGTTTCTGTTCCCAATATTTTTCAATTAGTTATATGTGAAGATATATAGTTTATATTATCAGCATTTCAAGCATGAATCTAAATTGATTTTCGATCGCAGTGGTTTCATTCCTTAATATTTTTTTCTATTATTCTTTTATAAAATTTCATAGTATGACTCATTAGCTTAATACTCCTATAATTCACACAATTTTGTACATCTCATTTATTTTTATATAAGATGACTAGAGTACTTAGCTCCATAATTTTTTTTTTTGTTTTCAATATGAGGTTGAATAACTTTGCAAGTTATCCAATACCTTCCTTCCATAGGTACTTTCATACCTCTATTGTAATATCTTCTAATCCAACTACATATCATAATTAGACCATATTTAAAGTTTGTTCTACTTCTGAATTTTAAATTCGAAGATAACAGTTTAAATTGTTATACTCCTTCGACTTACTTAAATTACCAAAGTTAAGTTAGTCACTTAAACTTCCATTAAAAAGATTATGAAAATACATCTTCTATCGCTCTTTTATCTTTTTCATCATTC
>JBBPFP011089650.1:0-12297 GCA_037974795.1 Kaempferia galanga | reverse complement strand
ATTTTCAAACACAGTTTAAAAAATATTACTTTTAATATATTATACCAAATTAATGTTTGAAGACATAAATATAACCAGAAGAGGTAAATGAGCGCGTAAGAACTAGTTTTATATCAATCCGAAGTCATTTGGTCTAGCCAATTTTTTAACACAAATTAAAATTTTCAAATATATTCACGTTCAAAAAATTATTGTTATCAATTTATTTAGTCAAATTGACGTTTGAGAGCATGAATATAATTAGGAGAACTAGTCGAACACATTGGAACTAGTTTCATGTCAATTTAATGTCATTTGGTCCATCAGCAGATTTTGGGTAAAACAAGCTGATGGACCAAACGATATCGGATTGACATGAAACTAGATTCTATGTGTTCATCTAACTCTCTTAATTATATTCATACCCTCAAATATTAATTTAACTCAATATATTAAGAATAATAAATTTTTGAACACGGATTGAATTTTTTAAACATATTCATGTTTTAAAATTCATTACTCTCAATATATTGGGTCAAATTGACATTTTAGAGTATGAATATAATCAAAAGAGGTAGAAGAACACATATGATCCAGTTTCATATCAATCCGAGATCGTTTGGTCCATCAACCGATCGATTTTGAAAAAAAATAAATCAGTTGAACTGATTTATTCGAATTGAGACGATTCTGTACAAAACAAATTGATTCGACTGATAAAAAATTAGTCGATTAATAAGGGTAAAATCGGAAATGGGTGCATGATTTCATCATTTTGAAACTTATCTATCACCTTGTTTGGAATGTGATGGAATTAAATTTCTTTGAGAATTGGATTACATCATTTGAAATGAATTTTTTTAGATAGAATTGGTAAAGAATTGGAATTCAATTCAATTATATTTCTTCAAAACAAATCAGACCCAAAAAGGCCTGATTTGTGATGGGAATTCAATTTCATTCTTTTAAGAAGTTAAAATAACTAAAATAACCCTTCTCCCTGTGTTTCTTCTTTGATGAAGGATAAAATGGTAAAAATGTAAAAATTGAATTCAATCTGATATATTCCAAATCAAGTAATTCGATTATATTCAATTATTTACTAACTCATTCAAAATTAAGAAATTGAATTCAATTCGAATTCAATTAAATTCCATTACTTAAAAACATTCCAAACGGCGGTGTATATGATTTGATAATTTTAAGACTTTACCTACGTGGTTTAGTAAAAAGCCAAATTATAATTTAGAATATATAACCCCAAATAAAATCTTAATAGTTATATTCACTCTCATAATCTATTATAACTTTTATGTCTTCGTGTTCATTTTAGATTGTGCAAGTATTATACATAAGATCTTAAAACCAGCGGTATTTTATTGAACAACAAGAGGAAGTTTTACTATTGTCCCTTTCATGTTCATTTATTCAATTTTCATAATTTTAAAAATACATATCACATTATCGTTATATTCTTTCCTTGTTTTATATTTACATTTTAACTTTACCCATTTAGAAATTGACTCCGTTGTCGAATGAATTCAGATTACAGTTTCGGATAAAACTGACTAAAAATTTAAAGTTTGATATTTTTCACATTAAGAGAGTTTTAAGAATCTATTGGTGATATTATTTACTGAATATTATTATCCTAATCTTTATAATTAGCTTATAAAGTTTAAAAAGTAATGATTTTTAATTTATAGTATTGAATTCAGATATGAGAACATAAATATATTAAGGTAGCTTTTATGAGTATATTAATCTTGGTTTCAAATCATCTTCTTTAAATTAATCAACTAATTAGGTCCAAAATTAATTTACGAGCCTACACATTTAAAAATTTTTTATATTTTTTCGGACCAGGACAATCTCAGAAATTCATTGGTGGATTAGTTAATAATATTATCCTGAAGCATAGAATAAGATTGTGATAAATTTTATTAAATTTTTAAAAAATTTAAAAATTTATTATTCTCAACAGTCATACGCAAACAAAATCAATATACTTTAAAAGTCTATGTTTAAACTCGACAATCTAAATTAAGAACGGATGGTACAAATTTAAATAAGAGAGATTGTTTTTGAGAGTTGTAAACGGAAGAAGGGTATAACTGCTTGATTTTGATATTATAAAAATTAGGTGCGTTAAATTAAAATTTCCAAAACCTGCTTCGTACTCTACGATTCTTCAAAGCTCCCCCACTTAACCGTCCAAGAGGTTGAGTCGTCGCTGGAAGGTCACGAACTAACCACTCCCAGCATTCTGATTAATTTTTTTGATTTTAAATATTTATTATTTAATATATTGTTTTATAATAAATTAATTAATGCAGTCGTAAAGGGGTAGTGGCGCTCACGTTTGAGATGCATCGGCGATCATTCGGTGACTCGATTCTCTGCATTTTGAACGGCGTGGATCTAACTTGCGGCAGTTTTCAGAAAAAGCTCCGAAAGACCTTATCGTCCGATCCAGATTGCAACGTAATAAACGCAGCTATCCGCCGTCGCTGAATTCGGAGGCGCGATCGTCGGGCTGCTGCTGCTTCGTGCCAAGCCTGCTGTCATCCTCAAACCCTACCAATCTGACATCAAGAAAAAAGTTCAATCTTTGACCGTCTCCGTGGAGTAGGAGAATAGCGCTGCCCACTCGGAGTGGGCGAACGCAACTGAATAGATGATGGGTGGCGGAGGAGGTATGTTTTCGTGTGAAATAGCAAAATCCCTGCTTTTGGCTTCTTGTTTGATTGTCCCTCTTTTGCCGTTCACGGTTTCGAAATTTGATTGGCGAATGGCTTTGGATGCGAATGTGTATTTCTTTTGGACTCGCGGTTGATAAAATTAGGGTTTATGGAGATTTTAAGTTCGACGGGCGTGAATTCGAGGATCTTTGAGGGATCTTGGTTTCGTTTGTTGTCGTTTTTACTGTCAATGGCTAATGGCTTAGGGTTTATTGTCACTGATCGAGATGAGCACTTTGTGTAATTTACTTGATTTTTAATGAAACCAGTACAGCGTGACGGATGAACGGTTGTTGGATGATGGAGACCAACAAAGCAGTTGACGACAGGGATTCTGGATGGTTAGAAGTGAAGAAGGTATGTTGCAGATCCTTTTATTCAGCATTTTGTAATTGGTCTCTTCTTCCGCCGAACCTTGTTTTTGGCTTCTCCAAAAAATAAACTGAAGAGTAATTTGGAGAAATAATAGTTCGTGGAATCAATTTTATCTGTGTATCTCACTGCAATGTTTGGACATAAATGCAAGAGAAATCCTCACATGGCTTAAGTTTAAGCTATGTTAGGGATGAACTTCGGTCCTTTGCCTGTTTGCAGGCTTGTGAACTTTCAGATGAGTGCATTAGTTCTTTATTATTGGTGACAACCTATAGAGTTGATTTTTTTTCCTCTTACAGAAACATAGAACAAGCAGAAAGCTTGCTGTCCAGAAAGCTGTTGGAAGTTCTTTAGTCCACACATTCTCACCTCCTGATCATTTATCCATCCATGATAAGACTGGAAACCGTGACATCAAACAACAGTTCTCACATTCTATAGATGGACTTGATTATGCTGTGTCAAAGGATGGGGTCACTGGTGATGTTTCACGCATAGCAAAAAATCGTAATGATAATGAATTTTTTAGTGAACTTTCTGTTATTCAAGAGACTAAACGTTTGAGGGTTAAAGTTACAGATTCAGAAGTGATCACCAAAACAACTGAAGAAGTGCCCACAAAGGAAACAGCAGCAAATTTTCATAAAATTAAGTGGGGTGACCTTGAGGACATTACTTTGGAATTTCCATTTGATTGTGAGAGTGCAAGTGTTTCTACCAAGGCTGGTGGTAGTGATTTTCCTTGTAACATGCAGGAAGATACAAATTTAGAAAAGGTGAATGAATCAAAATTACATGTGTCCTCCTGCAATACTAATAATCAGGAAAGTGTTGCTTTGCCATCTTCACACAAGCAACTTTCTTCCCAAAATTTAGCAATGGACATCAGTGGTGAACATGTTGAATTTACTTGGAAAGAGGTCAAGGAAATTTCTACTGAAGAGAGGGAAGCAGGGATTGTCAATAAGAATGAAGCCCTTCCTAGCCTGAGTGTAATCATTGATAATGCTGCAAACACAGCATCTGACGTGGTTTCTAGTGATATGAAAATAGGAGTTTCTCCTGCATCACCTGTTCATGGAGTTGTTCAAATGATAACCAGAAAACCTCATCTTCAGTCCACAGATATGGTCTCGGAGACCTCCAAATTTCCAAATGCCAATTTTGATACTGCCACAATCTTTGATCTGGGAGATGGAATTACACACTTGATGAGTGACACTGAAGCTGCTGTTATACGTGTTCCGGTTACAGCTGCTGCTGAAATTCAGTGTGAGCCCCATGATGGCTTGACGGCTGGGGCTGATCTTACTGATGGTCAAGCAGGGGAAAGCAAAGAAAGATTCAGGCAAAGGCTTTGGTGCTTTCTCTTTGAAAATCTCAATAGAGCAGTTGATGAACTTTACCTACTATGTGAATTGGAGTGTGATATGGAACAGATGGATGAGGCTGCTCTTGTTCTAGAAGAAGCTACATCTGATTTCAGAGCATTGAAATGTAGAGTGAAACATTTTGAGAGCACCAAGATCCCTTCCCAATCATCAAAAGATGGAAATCCCATTATAAAAAAGGCAGATAATCGCCGGCCTCATGCACTATCGTGGGAGGTAGGCACAATTACTCCTTCCTGTGACTAATCAGAGATCATCCAAACATTCTTCTCATTCATACTTTGTATTATTAGATATTCCATATCAAATAACAAATGATTGTCTAGTTTATTACACAACATGCAACTTAAGAATTGGGTTTTAAATTGAGTTTTACTGAGGTCTCTTAGAGCATTTTATAGGAAGTAGCTCTTGGAAAATTTTGAGAGTTTAACTAAGTTAGAATTTATCTCTTTTTTTCTCATTAAAATTTGGCAGCCCTAACTCTATCATGTGTAAACTATGCTTTGCTTGAGAAAGGTTCTTAAGAGCTATAGTGCAACTAATGGATATCTGTTCTTATATTTAAAAAATCATTGTATAGTTACTTAAGCTAACTTGAAGCATACCTTTGGTATATTGATTGTTACATGTAGACTTTTTTGACACCACCCTTATTGACTATCTCGCAAGAAATATGCTGACATTGTTTATCATATTGAAAGATGGAATATGAATGGCTAAATTTGAATGTTATTATTGGTTGTCATTTCATGAATGATGAATCACTCTGTTCCTGTCAAGTATGAGTTACTTATGAATTAACGATATAACTTGATAGTTCATGGAAACATGCAGGTTCGGAGGATGACAACTTCCTCTCAGAGGGCAGAAATTTTATCTTCTTCTTTGGAAGCCTTTAGGAAAATTCAACTTGAAAGAGCTGCTCAAGATACAACTAAAGATGCAAAAAGCTTTGGTGTTATCAACTCAAATCAGGAGTTTGCTTGCTGTTCCTCAGTAGTAGATGAAGTATCTGATGCTAGAGATCAGAGTGTAAACAGCAAAAGGCAGAATGTTTTCTTAAAAGATAGCAGGACGAACATTGATCTAACTAAGCAGAATGAAGACATAAATAAACTAGGGAAAGGACGACCTGAGCAAAGTGGTCATTTGCCACTAAGTAGCCTGCCTTTTTCTGTATCTGGAAAATCCAAAAAAGAACCTTCAGGACAAATATCAGAAATACAAAAGCAGACACCTAAGAAGGATAAGGAATTTGCTGAAAATATGATAGAAAAGTCTTCTAGGGCCGTGTGTATTGTCCAAAAGCATACTTCTGACCTTGGTAAAGATAAAGACAAGCTCAAGCACAATGGAGCTCAATTGAAATCCATGGATGCTTGGAAAGAAAAGCGAAATTGGGAAGATATCCTGAAAACTCCAGTGCATAGTTATCCCAAAATCTCATACTCACCCGGCATGGGAAGAAAAGTTATGGACCGTGCCCGAGTGTTACATGCCAAACTTATGTCTCCTGAGAAAAAGAAAAAGAATGCCATGGATTTGAGAAGGGAAGCTGAAGAAAGGCATGTGAGAGCAATGAGGATAAGGAATCAGCTAGAAAGTGAACGTGTGCAGAAGCTTCAGCGAACATCAGAGAAATTAAACCGTGTCACTGAGTGGCAAGCAGTTCGGAACTCAAAATTGCGTGAAGTTATGTCTGCACGTCATCAGCGTAGTGAATTTCTCCATGGGGCCCATCTAGCAAAAGTTGTAAGGAAAGCTGGTGATGAGAGCAGCAAGGTTAATGAGGTTCGCTTTATTACTTCACTCAATGAACAAAATAAAAAATTGATTCTGCGTCAGAAGCTTCATGACTCAGAAATGAGGCGAGCTGAAAAACTACAGGTAATAAAAATAAAACAAAAGGAAGACATAGCAAGAGAAGAAGCTGTATTGGAACGCCGGAAACTCCTTGAAGCTGAAAAGTTGCAGCGTCTTGCTGAGACACAGCGGAAAAAGGAAGAAGCTCAAGTTAGGAGGGAGGAGGAACGCAAGGCATCAAGCGCAGCTAGAGAGGCCAAGGCTGTTGAGCAACTTCGTAGAAAGGAAATTAGAGTCAGAGCTAGACAAGAAGAGGCAGAACTCTTAGCCCAAAAATTGGCCGAAAGACTTCGCGAAAGTGAACAACGTCGGAAGTATTACCTTGAGCAAATACGCGAGAAAGCTTCAATGGACTTTAGAGAGCAATCTTCTCCTTTACAGCGTCGTTTGAATAAAGAGGGTCTAAGTAGATTGATGGTGACCAGTAGTGATGATAATGCAGGAACACTCAATTCAGATTCTGTTGACAAGCTAGTAAATGCCACACGGCAGCACTCTTTGAAGCGAAGAATTAAAAAAGTGCGCCAGAGACTTATGGCACTTAAGCATGATTTTGTCGAGCATCCTGTTAGCTATGAAAATACTGGAATTAGTAATAGAACATCAATGGCTGCTGCAAGAGCGAAAATTGGAAGGTGGATTCAGGACCTTCAAAAACTTCGCCAGGCTAGAAAGGAAGGGGCTGCTAGCATAGGACTGACTGTTAATGATGTGATAAAGGTTTGTTTCATGCTTGTTTGATTTCTCAAGTGGGTCATGTTTTCTTATTATAAAAAAGTGCATTCTGTCACAAACTATTGATAATTTAAGATAACATTTTCCTTGTGCATTACTTTTAGGAGGCTTATGTTGTCTTTGTGCTTGTTTTCCTATGTCAAACAGTTTGTTGAGGGAAAGGAAACTGAACTGCACGCAGCCCGTCTAGCTGGTTTGCTTGACTTCATATCTTCTGCATTACCAGCTTCACACACTTCAAAGCCAGAAGCATGTCAAGTGACATTGCACCTTGTACGACTACTGCGAGTGTTGCTGTCACTTCCAGCAAATAGGAGTTATTCCCTTGCACAAAATCTTATGCCTCCCATAATTCCGATGCTGTCTGCATCACTTGAGAATTATATCAAAGCTGCTGCATCTTCTAGTTCCGGAAGCACAAACCTTCCACCAAGCAAAGCATCCAATGAAAATTTGGAATTGCTTGCTGAAATCATGGATGGTTTTTTATGGATCTTTACCATGATTATAGGCCACATACATTTTGATGATCACCTACTCCAAATGCAGGATGGCCTGATGGAGCTTTTAGTAGCTTACCAAGTTATTCATCGTCTTCGTGATCTGTTTGCCCTCTATGATAGACCGCAGGTGGAAGGATCTCCATTTCCATCATCACTTCTCTTAAGTTTGGCCCTTCTATCTGTATTAACATCAAGTCCTGGAACATCCTCAGTCATTGACTGGCAATCATGTGCATCCAAGACATCAGAAATCCGTGAGCTCCATGGGTTAAAAGACTCTGAAACTATGGCTGCAGGAGAGTCCTCTGTTACTTTTAACAATTCCAACCAATTTATTGAACTACATAGAGATGGATCTGCTCAGGTATTTGAGGTACTGAATTTAGTTCCAACTGGAAAATTGTTATCCTATACACCAGAAGCCAGGCAGTTGGGTGTGGAACCTGGAAAGGGTTCCTCTTCATGTTATATAGAAAAAGTCGAATTTGTATCGCAAAGACGAGATAATGTTTTATCAGATGAAATCCAAAATCTTGTAGTCGAAGATGAAAAATTGTCAACCATGAATAAAGATGAGAAGAACTTTGTTAATGGTTCTGCATTGAGAAAAGGAACTGATGGGCATGCAAGCACTAAGAAGCTCACTCTGAAACAGCCTCTAATGTTTCTTCTTTCTGCTATTTCTGAGACTGGCCTCGTTTGCCTTCCATCACTTTTAACTGCAGTGCTACTGCAGGCAAACAACAAAATATCTTCAGATCAGGTGATATTACAAAACTGATAGTATTTTCACCGTGCAATTGCACACCAATTGCATGGTGATTAGGAAGAAAACTCTTTTTTTTTCCCCTTAAATGTGAAATATCACTGTATCTGCCTATCACATTTTTACCTTTGGAGCAAAAAAGTGGCATATAAGCAAACATATGTCTGCTAGGTGGTGCTAATATCCTTGTTTTTTCTTGTTGCTATTTAAGAAACATCCATTTATGTTTCTGCGTTTGTTGAATAGCCTAGCTGGTAAAGCCTTGCGATTGTTGATATGTGAATCCTAGGTTTGAATGCCATGTTACTGTTAATTTGATTTTCAATCAAAAAAAAAAAATACATTCACAATTAAAATAGTTAGCTTCCAGAATAAATGATCATCCAACTCCTTGGGGCAAGACGGAAAAGATCCATTAAAAAATTACAGACTTCATGCTTTGATACTATTTATTTGTTTGCAGAGTTCATACATCCTTCCATCAAACTTTGAAGAAGCAGCCACTGGTGTATTGAAAGTTTTGAATAATATGGCAAACTTAGATATTTCGACTCTGCAGAGCATGCTGGTAAGTTGTTCTATACCAACTTTTTTTTCATGTCCCCTAAATGGCATGATTAGTTGCATACTTTTGATGTCAACTGTCCCTTTATGTTGAAATTTGTACAGGCTAGATCAGATCTTAAAGTAGAATTCTTCCACTTGATGAGTTTTCTTTTGACCCATTGCACAAACAAGTGGAAAGCAGCAAATGATCAGGTGTGTCTCATAGCTTTTTCTCACTCGACTAAGCATTGTATCTTCTCTGCCTAATGAAACTGTGACAACAACACATGAAAAAAGGAAGTTTACGGATTCAACCTAAATTGCTACACATTTTCTCTAATACCACATAATATATTTTTGTGTTTAGTCACACTTCTACAAACTCGTCTACAAACTGTTGTTTGAATTCAATTTTTTTGGGCTTACCAATATTCTTGTATAGGTGCATTTCTGAATTAAATTTTCTTTGGCATATTATTCTCTTCCTTGACCAAAGTGGTCCTGATGTCTTTGGTGTTGATTCATGGATGACAATGAATTAGGACTTGAGATTAATGGATATATATATATATATATCAAATAGTGAACCACTTTTTCACTTATCTGCGAGAAGAGTGTTCTGTGACATGAATGCTCTAAACGCTTCATATGTAAGTATTCTTTGGTGTTCTAATTTTGGATTTTGTTCTCGTTTAGGTCGGTCTACTTCTCTTGGAATCCTTGTTGCTTCTTGGTTACTTTTCTTTGTTCCATTGCGAGAATCAAGCAGTTCTTCGGTGGGGAAAAAGTCCAACTATATTGCATAAGGTAGGCACTCTTCCAGACTATTGCCCCTGAAGGTTCTATATGTTTCTTCGAAGCAACTCTAACTTCACTATCCAAATCAAAACAGATCTGCGATCTACCCTTTGTCTTCTTCAGTGACCCAGACTTGACTCCCATATTGGCTGGTACTCTTGTGGCTGCTTGTTATGGTTGTGATCAGAATAGAGATATTGTGCTACAAGAGCTGAGTATCGACATGTTGCTTTCTTTGCTGAAATCTTGCAAGCAGAGATTACTTTCTGTCCAACTCGACTCATTGCAGCCAAATGTTTCAATGACAAATGGCGTAATAGATAGTAATCAGACGGGTTCTGATTCTAAGAGGTGTCAGGGTGAGACTCAACACAGATCTACCCGTAAAATCTCACAAACTTTGCCAGGAAGAAGTCTTCCAAGCAGTAACACCAAAATCAATAAATCAAAAGTTCAGAGGGATTATAGAGGAACAAGGACTTTCGATGAGTGGATCTCAAAACACAATCTATCAAAGGCAGAAGTTACATCCACTTTTATGTTACATTGGAGATTTCCAATCTCTTTCTTGGACAGAGCTGAAGAATTCTTTTCTGCGGAGAGTCAGAGCCAATAGTGAGTCACCGGCCAGGACTGACATCCAATTACATAACCAAAACAGTCCAATAAATTATTGGATTTTAGGATGCATCGCTTCTGAGCAAGTTTATTTTCCCACCACAGAATGCTAATCAGGCCTTAAAATTTTAGTTTCAGCTCTACTTAGAAAAGAGCATGTATATCACAGATCCACTTTGATGTTTTCGTGTTTACCCGATGGCCAAATGCTTAATCACAGATGTATATTACAAATGCAATATTTACTAACAGGATTACATTGGATGATAGATGTTGTTTGGTAGATAGAGGCTGCTCATGCCAAAATGACTTAATAAGGTGATTTCTTTAAAGGCCATACTGCTAACATTATGTCGTAATGACCTTGAACTCATTAAGAAATTTTTTTGGGCTTCTCTGATCACTAAGAGCATCCACATGGTTAAGAATATTTCTTGATAAGGATATTTTTCTCAAATATTTATAGTTTCTATATTCACATCATCAATCAAATATTTCACTTATTAAATATTCAATCAAATATTCTCCTACTAAATATTTATAGGTTTCATTTAACAAATATCTCCAACTTCATAATTAAATATCTCACCAACCAAAATTATTAATTTACAACTCATTTTATATTTAAACAAAATTAATTATAACTTATCAATTTTTAATTTAATATATTTCATTAATATATTTACTTAATATTTATTTATATTTTTATCATTATTAAATATAATTAATTTAATAATAATATTTTACTTAAACATAAAAAGACATAAATTTTTTAAAAAATAATATAATATAGATGAATATAAATATTTTATAAATTTTCATTGAAATACTGAAGTACAAACCACGTTAATAAAAATGATAAATCATAGAAATTAAAAACTACAATTAGTTAATAAGATAAATAAAAATTCACTACATATTCAATCTTTTCTTCAGTTGCTCACGTATCACTAGATGGTTATAAAGTTATTCATCTGTTATCCCTCGTGTATCCATTACGAGGAGTTAATGTGCTGGGATGAGTTGATACATTTTCTTACTATTATTATACTCTTCTAAATGTGCTATTGACTATTACCTTATTCAATTCATCAATTACGTCTACTCTTTCTTTAACTTTTCTATTTGTTATTTTTTTGTCTCATTGGACGAGATCAGGCTTCTCTATCATTCATATCAATAGTTGTGTTAGAATTTGAAGAGTTAGTATGCACACTTGATGATTCTAATGTTCTTACTTTCTTTGTAGTCTGTCGCTCCAAGAATTGATCATCATACATCGGATTATCTTTCATAATCATCTACACATATTCATATTGGAAAATAGATTTAAACATACTTTTGTATTCTTCATGAGCGTGCACCATCAAATCCCCGTAGCTCCATCAGCTTGGTCGATCATTGTACCATTTATTGTAGATTTTATTATATCTATTCACGATCTTTTTGACTAAAGCTCAATGTGATTTTACTTTATCCTTAACTCTCTTTTTAGCTTCCTTATCTCAATTGGTATTGTAGTATGCCACCACCCATTTCCAAAAAGAGTCACTCTTCTGGGCATTACTAACTACTGAATTTTCACTCATAATTGTGTAGACTGCTGCAAGGAGCTTATCATTTGCTATTGTCCACACTGTTTGCTTGCTATGATCTCCATCCGATTCATTGCCTATCTCAATTGTTTGATTGAGAATAATATTGTCAAGTCTTATTTGAGATGAGAAAGTTGTTTGATCGAGAATAATATTGTCAAGTCATATTTGAGATGAGGATGAAGAAAATTATGATTAGAGATTGCATGAGATATTTCTATACTTTTGTCACTGTTACTTATATATAAAACGAAGCTCGAGGGTCGCTACTTAAAAAATTTGGATAACTTTGAAAATTATGATAATATGGTGGTGGTTATGGAAAGGTTGGAAATTTTGTCGGTGTTATGTGGAAAATAGAAATGGAGGAGATTTTAGATTGGG
>JBBPFP011089649.1:0-24791 GCA_037974795.1 Kaempferia galanga | reverse complement strand
ATAATAAATTAAAAAATGTTAATCTTTTGATGGACTTACTAATAGTTAATGAGAATTTCATGGGTCCTGCCTGGTCGATTGGAATAAGTTAAATATCTAAATTATTAAATTAATATATTTATATTTTATAAAAAATAAGTTTGAAAATGAATATATTTATATTTAATAATAATAATAAATAAATAAGTACCTATGACAGGTTGTAGGATGAATTGGAGCATAGGAAAAAAACAATAAGAGGGGATGGAGCAGTGAGAAGAGCAAGCACACCCGATGGCCAACGTAGCTGACTAGCTGTCGTATTCAACTAGGCATAGCTGGAGCAGTGAGTACTATTGCCATGGAATTGTTGTGATCTTTACCTGTAATATATTTTTTTTAAAAAAAAATAGAAATCATTACAAATATGCTATATCTTGATATAAATATAGTTTTATGTGAAAAAAAATATCTGTGGACATTTATTCTCATGTATGAGGTCATCACAAAGCCTAATAATATTTCAAGCATTAACCTAAGCCTTCTGAATAGGTGAAATCTAGTTTGCTATAGAATTAAAATATGATTTCTACTCTATCTAGTGATGAAAACTCTGTGCAAATAAATAAATAAATAAATATAATAGACGCCAATGAATAACATATAATGCAAAATCATGTTGAATTATTTTGATTACATGATATTTTACTTTTCAACAAATTTTGTTCACTCGGTTTCTTAATTTTTTTACAAAAAACACTTGTGTCGACAACAAAGGAAAATAAAGATTTTAAGATGTTCATTAACCAAGATGGAAAAGAAAGTAGACTAAATGTCAATACCAGATGGATGGGCTAAGCAAGCGAATCAGTACAACAATGAGAAAAATTAAATTTCAGCAAAAAAAAAAAATGATAGGAGCCACCAAAATGACAAATGACCTCAAGAGTAAAGATGCTATCGTTCCCAAACAATCTAATATCGCCGATCCCATAATAAAATATAAATAGATAAATAATGAGTCATTTTCCCTTAACGGCCCTTTACATGCATGGGGAATCAAGGAAGATCGTGTGGGGTTTATGATCCAAGAAATAGTGGCCAAATAGATTCAGAACAATAAACACAAGTTTCCAACCCGGGCTGTACAATTACAAACTTGAGTAATCATGGAATCGTTTGTATATAAATATCAAGCTTAACCTTGAACAAATGAGATACTTTTGGAATAAATATAATTTGAAACAAACCCTTGTAAATAGAGTAAATTAATTTGAAAAATTTCAACAATATCTATAACGTTCAAAAATCAGGGCACATCTAACTCCAACATTACTCAACAATCTCTCTACTATCCTGACATGCATGCCAATGACTCGAGTAGCGAGGGACCTGCCGAAGGAACTGATGGCAAAAGGTAGAGGTATTATCACAGCCATTTACAAGGAATTCATAGAGAAAATTTTCAAGAAATACAAAGAATTGCCATGGCATAGCTATGCGGTAAAGCAATTTGATCATTTTACCGAACAATGTGCACGGCCTCACCATAGCCATACACGGCCACGCTAACAGAAACACAGCACGAATCAGCATCATATTTCTAATAATCCAGAAAAGGAATAAGAATTCCACAAGTATTGCGAGGAGATCTAGTGACCAGATATCCCAGAGATGCGCTTATCTGCATCAGCCGGAATCTCCCTACCTGGTACGTTAACCTTCAAAAGGCTTGAATACCTGCAAAATGAGAAGAAGAAAAAAAATCATTAATCACTTTAGGGTTTCATTATCACATCTCTCACTTTCTCTAACATGTATGACTTACTCTTTTTGAGTAAAGAGGTATTCATGTTCTTGAATGAATGCTAGCAAGGCCTGGAAATAGATAGAGAAAGTGAAATCAATTAGATATAAAGAATATGTGAGAAAACGTAGTACTCCAAGTATGGTACCTCAAAAGGTAAATTTAAGAGCTCATAATATGTACGAACGCGATCTAATCTCTGCTGAACTGCCTCACTATTAATTGATGGTATAGCTGCTAGAGCCTGCAATAGAATAAAGATGAAGAACTCATTTAACCATTTCTAACTGGTACGAAGTACATGGAGTATTAATTTCAAAAAGGTATTCTGTATATAGTTACAATAAATATGAAGGGGGATTTACAGGAGAACAATGAAGAATTATAAGACGAAAATCTAACACATCTTTCTGTTGCTTTACGAGCTGAAAACAACAGAGACGCAACAATGGAATTGCTTGCACAACTCCTTTAAAAGAAAAAGCCCAATTTGCAAACAACTACTCATAGTTAATGAACAAAAAGGCTTACAAAACAAACCTGTTCCAGAGCAATTGAATTCCTGCATATCTGTTGGACTCCCAAAAGATTAATTGATCTTATCTCAGCCAGGGCCTGTTAGAAGATCCAACAAACCAAGCAAAATTGTTAGCACTTCCATAATGTTTCAAATAATAGGTATACCCAACATAAGAAAATTGGAGTGAAACCTTTATCGAAGCATTTGCTGCAATACTAGAGATTCCACCAAAAATATAATTTCTTTTCAACTCTGAAACAAAAGGTGCCAATTCCTCATCTCTACGCATAATCTGTGTGCATAAGCCATCAGTGAGATTGATATCAATATGATAATCAAGCCAAAGTATCACCTCTACTTGTAGGAAGACATAAATTTTAAACCTGAAAATTTCATGGTTTAAAGTTAAAGAGCACAACTTCCAAAGAGGTGAGCAAACAAAAAGTAGGCAAACTGAAAACTGCACAAAATAGAGCATCAAACTGGAAGGACTACTGAGTTGCAAGTTGTTTTCCTATCATGACCACAAAATCTCCATAGCAAGTATTCTAAGTAAATAAGGATATGAAGATATTTAGGTAGAAATAAAATGAGAAGAAATTTGTAACCACACACAATTGTTGCATAAAAATCTTGGCAATTACATCATCTCAGTAAAGATGAGAGATTTAATTGTACCAATGCAGAGAAGGAAATGGGCAAAAACACACACAATATTTTCAGTTCATTCTTGAATATTAAAGAAACGATGTTGACACTAAGATTACTATATCTGGTGGCATGTTACTCTAAATGGGTGGGGTCATAAAATATATAATCATGGTTACTTGGCCATTGTAATAACATTGTCGCTTGAAAGAGGTAAAGAATGTGTAAGTGCAAAAAATAGTTTGATAGATAAACTCCAAATGGAACAAGCATACCTGAGTTGCAAGTGAAATAATAAAATCATCTGGTTCTTCAGCATCTTGATCCTCTAAGTATTCCCTATTGGTCATTTCCTGCATAGTGAATATCTACTATTGAAATGTGCACAAAATGAAACACAAAATCACTCACAGAACTACAAACCTGTAAATGGAAAATGGTTTCCAACTGCATTTCCAATCGTAGAACCTTGAGGCAGTCAATTGCTAATCTCCTATATTCTTCTGCAAGAGAAGCAAAACTTGGAGGAACTGCACTTGTACTCCGTGTGTGGCGATGTGCTTGATTGTTCAAATTTTTATCCTCAGTCTTAGAGAATGATGTTCCAAAGATATCTCCCAAACTGAATTGATTTAATAGGAAAAAGAAAACACCAATAACAAATCTAGAATTTTAATGAAGTAAAATATATACAAGTTTTGTGAAAATTTTTGACTTGAAGCAAAATGCATGATAACTTAATTATCACAATATAGCTTAGCAATACCCAACCAAGTCATCAACTAGTTAATCCATATAAATTTGCATGTAATAGGAGTGTAGTGCTATATTCTACCTCTAGACACCCTAGCCACAACCCCTTGCTTCTTATTCTTCCAAGATATTCAATTGCCTCCCAAAATGATAAGATAACATGAAGTACATCTCTTATCTATGGGTGGATATGGCCAATGTGCATGAATGTATCTTACAACTTGAAGATAGCCTCTGTCATAATATAAGAGACTTTTCCTGGATCCTTATTGAGATATTACAAAATCCTTATATCAACCTCCAAATGATCATAACATGGAGCCTCAAAGAATCGATTGATCCAATTTAGAACAAACTAGATATCAATGTGTTATGATTATAAGGTAATTTAACAATTCCAATAAATCACCCGTGCTTCCCTAGATAAGAACACAACTCCCTATATCTTAGCATTAGTTTGACACTGAGATCCATGGGAATGACAACTGTGCTCCAAGTGTACCAACTTCAGCATGCATATCTAGCACATTTTAATTGAGATATATTATCTCACCTTGAATAAGCAACCTTTATGCCAAATATTTTATATCACCTAGTCCTTGGTATCAAAGTGTTAATGTAGTAGGATTATTACCTTGTGATTCCTGTAGAATCATCACAATAATAATGATATCATATACACCATATGCTCAAACTAAATAAGAAACATTGAGTGATTGTATACACTTCCGAATCATCTCAAACTAATGAAGACTAAAGCCAAAATTACCAACTATGCCCTAGGAGATTACTTCATCTCATAAAGAGACTTATTAAGTTTATAAACAAGATCAATTCCACCAAACAATGAACCTACAAGGTTGCTTCATGTATACCCTTTATTGGGGTACATGAAAACAAGATGTTTGACAAAATAATATAAAAAATAAGAGAAAAATACGCCTTAGCATGGTCACTTCATAACTTGTTTATGACATGAATTTGTTTGCTCCAAACTTAATCCAGCATAATTGCATTGCAGGTCAAGTGGTGTCATATCAAATTTTGCCATCCCTCAAAAGAGATTATCATCTACATTCGGTAGTTTAGCAAAATAGTACATTTTGACCAACACAACATGAAATTTGAAACCATGATAACAAATACCCCAGAACCAGGTAGAAATAGCCATGCGAAAAACTCTGGCAAAATCACTAAGATGCTACAAATGCGGAGAACACCCAATGCAAAAGAGAGCATGTGCAGATCCATAGAGGACAACGTGCAGTGCAGAAGATTCACATAGAAGAGATGGTGTCACACAGATTCAGAGAAGTTCCATTGATGATGGCATTGCATCATCAAAAACTGAAGATGAACTGCGATTGATGATTGAAGAAGACAGATTCGCAACCCTTTTGTGTAGCTTCCCTTTCCACTGTGAGACAACCAGGAAAGCAAGAAGACACCAGATGCATAATGAAGGCAATCTATGTACTGGATGAAGAAGACAAGCGATGTAAGAGGAAGAGGGGATTATATTCAAATTGAATGGTGTCTTCGGAGAAATTATGAGGATTCCTGCCGTACCTAATCTCCTCTGCCTCTTATATTAGAATTTTATAATTTTATATATACATCCTTGTAATTTGTATATTCACGAATATACCTCTTAGGCTCTAACTATCTAAAATTTGGTCCTCTGCAATTAACTAAAAATAAATAGTTCAGTACTGATCAAATCATCCCATGAATTTGATTAATAGATTGTGGTGGTTAAACCACTACAATCAAAACAAAGTTCATTAGAAAAGACATTCAGTCATGTCAAAGGTAGGTATGTCTTTAATTCATACAAATTGTTGAGTTTTTCAGAGGAATTGAATACAACTTACTGTGCTAGCAAATAAAGGAGAAGCTCTTTACCTTTCAACAGAATCTGCCAAATACTCCAATGAATCACTAAGTGATGCCAACAAAATAAGTTTATGATCATCACGGATTAAGTGCTCCTGCAGGACAGCCAATATAGTTCCAATGAACCAAGAGAAATTTTGAACTTAATATACGATATTACCAAATGAAACTAATTCCAAGGATATAATGATATTGATCTAAATAAAGATAAATTTTGAAAAACAAAAAAACAATTCACATGGCCAAACCCAAACAGCTGGATAGCTTGCTGGTAAATGAAACTACATGTGTATGAATACAGGGAAGATTATCTGAGAGAGTCACACTAATCAACAAGTGTAGTTGAGCATGTTGTTTATAAATGAAACTACATATACAAGTGTATGAGTTCTGAGAGAACTATATGAGAAAGTTATCACTAATGAGATCTTGTTTACCTGTTGTTTTAAGCATAAATGATAACTAAGCCCAAAATCATCATTGTGAGATTATAGTGCTACACTACCATTAGCTTACCTGCTTGATTGGACGCAAGCCCAGTAGCAGCTCACTTATCTCTAACTCTACTTCAACAGTTTCAGCATCTGGTATGCTGTTTGGAGATTGATCGTGGGATTTCCGTAGGTAAGCATTAGAAGGGTGAACTCGCATCAAGCCTTCAACATCACTTCTTCCTATGAGCATGTAGCTTTGTTTTTCTAGAACAGCCTGAGAATTTTGTAATAAGAAATATCCATGTAAAGCAACAAGAGACTGAAAAACAAGAATATCCATTGGCAAATACAATTATATAAACATTTATAATCCTCAAATGCAACAAGATCTACCAAGAAAAAGAAGGATGTCATGATAAATACAATCAAATATTGTTACAACTTGTAATGTGCTCCAGGATGACAAGCAAATATGAACATTGCTTTTACAAATTACAAGGATGCAATTCATATGGATATTCATTAGGAAATTTGATGCCAGGATTTTGGTTAATGTTACCCCCAATGCTCAACGGATTGATACACCAATACAAATCAACTATCAGTCTATATAGCCTTTTGGACACTTTTGTTGATTTCAGCCCATACATACCTCCCTCTCCTGATTAATCTTGCCTTGAAACTCCATTTCTATACTTACCTATTAACATGACGTCAAAAATTGTTGATCTTCCATGGGAACATGCTAGATGGATGGACAACCACCACACGGCTGTGTACCCATTGGGCATAATTATTCTGCTATGGAGGCATTACAGAGGTGAAACTACATCTTGTGAGCCACTACTCCAAGGTCATGAAATATCCTTATGTCCTAAAAGGAGATCATTAGACATTAATTATTCAAGGATTTAATTGAGCACATGCAATCTAATGATAACAAACAATATGAAGTCATCAAACAATATTATTTCAATCAGATGACTTTATGAAAGAAATACATGGACTATCCTCTAAGGCATGGCAAAAGATGTCGAACCATGCCAGTCAGCAATGGCAGAATTTATCATTCTACCGTGAGGTCGCAGAGGCCGTTGCGACCTCATGGAAGCCTTCGCGAGGTCACAAAGGCTGTTGCCGGTTCCATTTTTTTTTTTTTTTATTTGTATTCGTTGGACTGACGGTTCCTAGCCGTTGAGGGGGTGAGGATGATTTTTTTGGGTATTTTTTTCAATGGTTAAGATCATTTGACCATTTTATAGCTATGATTTAATGTTTCTTACTATTCAAACTCTATAAATAAAGAGTTCATTTTATCATTTTCATATACATCTTCTCTACTCTCATTTTCAACTTCGCATTCTCTACGCATTTCGACTCCAAGTCTCCATTTCTACACACTTTCGTTTCCAACTTTCAACTACAATGGAAGGAGGCCGTGGATGTTCATAATCTTGATCTCGAAGGGGAAAGAAATAGTGAATGCGCACGAGCACCCCAACATTCAATCCACCAATGATGAGATTGAGCACCTTCTGATTCTGACACTCGAAACACAAGAAAGTACCGATGCAATTACTTCCGAGGTTTGGGAAATTCTTCCTCTAAAATCTTCTATTTTCACTAAACATTTTGAGAAAGTCACTCTTTCGTCAAGAGAATTGCGTGCAAAATGTAAACATTGCAATGCTTCTTACAAATTCCAAATAGGCGACAACTATGGGTCATTAAAACGACCAGTAGAAAAAAGCACCCGATGGAATATGGACTCCATAGTTCTTAAGCATAATTATCTAGATTTTCTCCAACTAGCGGTACTACTGATTCTGATTTATTTTTATATTCTTATAATAAATTAAGATAATCATTAACTAAATTTGTTTCCGTAGAACATCTTTCTTTTAGTTTTGGATTTAAATACACAATTGAAGATTTTTGTAAAGAATATCTTAATCTATGTGATAAACGTGTTCCTAAGACTACATTAACTCATACAATTAAAAAATTAGTAAAACATGGGGAAAAAATTAATTGGTGAATTTAGTAAATTAACTAATAAAATTTCTTTATGTTCCGATATTTGGAGTGATCATTGGCAAACACATTCGTATATGGATGTGACTTGTCATTGGATCGATAACTCTTAGAACCACAAAAAAAAATTGTTAGCTTGTAGAGTTTCTGATGAATCACATACGGCTCACAACATCACATAATTATTATGTTTAATTTTAAAAGAATATGAATTAACTCATAAAATATTTTCAATATCATTACATAATGTTAGTTCTAAAACCACTTGTATAGAAGAACTAAAATTTGTTTGTCAACCTGTTATTGGTAGTTTATTTTTTCATATTCGTTCTGTATGCCATGTTTTAAATTTATGTATTCAACATAGACTAAAAGTTTTAAAATTTTATATTAAACAAATTAGAACTACAATTTCTCATTTATGGTAGCATCCATTTATAATGAAATAATGGGGAAGGTTTTGTAAAACTAATAGAATGAGACCTAAAAAATTTCCATGTGATGTACCAATACGTTAGAATTTAACATATCAATTATTACAAGATTCATTTCAATATAAAGAATTATTATGTTTTTTTTTTTGCACAAAATACTAATACTAATATATATTTATTTTCACAATAATGGAATATTTGTAGTAATATTTGTGAAATTTTAAAAATATTTAACGATGCAATCGAACAACTTTCTTGTGTTTATTATCTCATTGCTCATTTAAATGAACATATTAATAATAAATTTTTATCTTCTTATATATAGCTATGAAAACTAAATGAGAACAATATTTTTATGCTATTCCTGAAATTTATTTAATTGCATTTGCTTTAGATCCTAGATTTAAATTAGAACTTAGAAGTTTTGTTAAAAAAATGTTAACTTTATATTATTACACTTTGATTCCATTTAAATATTCTTTTTCTCGTGATCTAGTTAATATTATATATAATGTTAAAATTTATTTATACGACATTTATAATCAATAGTATGTAAAATATGGAATACAACCTAATATTTCTGAAACATAACAAACTACTAAGTAGTAATTTAAAACATACAAAAGCACAACTTCTATTAAAAGAATGGACGAAATGTTCACAAGGATCCCCAAGTTCCACACAAGAATTTGAGAACTATTTTGCGACTTCTTTTGATTTTAGTGAAGTAAATAGCGAAAATTTCGATATCCTAAAGTGGTGGTCATAGAAGGCTTAAAGTTTTCCCATCCTCTCCGTGATCACCAAAGAAATTTTATTTTGTCGAGTGACAACTATTGATGTGGAGCAGATGTTTAATACCGATGGTAACATATTAGATGAACAACAGTTGACTTTGTCTCCCAACTCATTGGAAGCCCCAGTATTACTCGACAATTGGATCAGAACCGAGAAAAGAATCCAAGGAATACAACTTTCAAATGACGAAGTCAAAGATTTTGATACTAAAGGAACGAATACAACAGGAATGGGAAATAGAAGTGAATAACAATGTCACTTCGTAATGTAAAAAGGGTAAAAATGTAAAAGAACTACATGAGCTTTGATTTCCCTATACTCTAAGAGGATACATAGGCAACTTAGATAAGTACAAGCCCCTTTTTTTAATAAATTTTAAAATTTTTAATATAATAATCTTGAAGTGTGGCAAACCGTAAGCCGTAATCGTCTTAGATGGTTAAGATTATGGGTCAACCTGTAAGGAATCGTTGAATCGTCGGCTCCGAACCATCGAACCGTCAGCTCAGAACTGTGGCCAGGTCAAGGTAGTCACGACCTCACGACGATCATGCCAGTGCTACCGGTAGAATAACACCGGTAGACATCAATTTTTTTCCTTTTGCCCCATAAAAAAAAGATTTCCTCCATCTATCCATGAGGTAAACAAAAACAAAAGAAAAAACATCTTTAACAATGAAGGTTATCAGAAAAGACAATATATATATAATTTCTAAACTTATAAAATATATCACTACTAATAAATTAAATTATTATATATATATATATAAATTTAGTTTAATTTTGAGCGGACCAGAATAAATCCAAATTAAATCTAGTTTAAACCAAGGTTTAAAATCTCGACCCGTGTCGAGGTTTCGATTCTAGATCGAAACGATACAGTTTCAGTATAGTATCGTGCTGGAATGGTTTATATAATTTTTAAATATAAAATATATAAACTAAAAATAAAAAATTAATCTAAATATTAAAAAACATATAAAAAATTAAAATATATATTAAATTAATAGCATATTTTTATTAGGGTTTAATTAAGCCTATTTAAAGTATCCCCAACTATAGATAGGGGTTGATTGAAATTATTAACATAAGATTTTTAAATTAACCGTTGTGTTCCACACTGCCAGCAAACGTGAGGTCCGCGCGTAACCTCTGTGGCAACCTTGAGGCCTCAGCTGCAACTGTGAGGCCATGGCGAGGCCTTCGCGAGGTGTGCTCGACGCCTCACAACTGAGGTACCTCTGATGTATCAGTGCCACTTTCGGTCTACTGCAGAATGATATATTTCGCGACATGGTATTCTAAACGTTGGTTTAAACCTACTTGATCGTGCCATGTTTACTTAGTGAACTTTAATTAACCCTAAATTGATTTTTACTCAAGAAACATCAAACGTTTCACGCGATAATATCAAATCTAACTCAATAGAAGCATTTATAGCAAACAAATATTAATAAAAATATTTGTTAATTAATATATTTTATAATTAAAAAGTATCAAAATCGTATCGGCATGACATAATATGGTACCAAATTCATATCGTTCTAGTCATAAATTAAAATTCCAACACAGCTCAAAATTTTAAACTTTACGCCAATGTTTGTTGTTGTTGTTATTGTTGGTGGGAAAATTATTCCTCATCAAGAACCCTAGGTATACCCCACCACATTGATATATATGTAACAAAAAGAGAATACTAAAAGTGGGTCTTGTATGATCTTAAGCAAATCCCAAAATATAATTTGGTAAATTCAGCTTTGCTCTCCTTCACTTAATGACCATCAAAAGTGTCTCGAATCAATCAACATTTTGTCTTATCTCTTTGTTTGTGAAATATATTCTCCTTATTGCACATACAGATGATGTATCACAATTGGTAATGATTATGTAAGGATACTAACAATCTATCTTTGTTAGAACTCCTGATTAAGGATCACGATGGCTAAGATATTATCTTATCACAAAATTGGCATACAGCACAAAATTGGCATACTTAGGGGGAGACATTTATATCACCTAATGGAAGTATTTGATATGCTCAAGTATCTAACTGATGCTAGTATATGAGAGTCATTAACTCATCCAGCTAAATTTATAAGGCTAGTCGGAAACTAAAGTACCTCTCAATTACAAAACCAAACATCATTCACAGCATGATCAGTCAATTTTTTGTTGCTCGTATCATTATTACTTAGAGACAACCTTGTGAAATCTACAAACACTGAAAACTGCTCCAAAAAAACGTCTTATATGTCAAGAACAAGGCCACCTTCAAACCGTGAATATATTGATACTGACTAGGCAGTCTCTTTCGTGGACATAAATTCATATCAAGCTATTGTATCCTTTTAGGAAGTAATCTATTATTCTACAAGAGGTTGCAAATGTGGTGCAATGGATAAAACCTCTAGTCCATTGTTCTACAAGAGGACGAAACATATAGAATTAGTTCACTTCATCAGAGAGGTGAAATCCAATAAAAGTGTCACTTCCAATGATTAGTTAGCAAATTTGTTAACCAAGTAGTTAAAAGGTCCTAGGATTAATGATATTTGTAACAAGTTTACATAATCATTGAGTCATCCTATGGAGTGTTCGGACTAATTGTAAATCCTTAAAACCTATTTGTAAACAGCACAAGGTGTAAAGTGTAACTTTACATTGATGAATAATAAATATAGAAAAAGAAGTCTACCTAAGGTATAACACCCTAGCATTTTTCCCATCAGTTTCTTCATCATGCTTTTCATTCAAAATGTGTCACAGAGAGCACTGAGTAATAGCAATCCACGTTACACCTCATATCCCATGAGCGACCAAGAGTATTTTGATACACCTAGTGAGTTAATCCAAGGAAATAAATATTGGAGGCACATGAATACCAAATGATGAAGTCCATAATAACCATTACGTAGTAATTGTTTTCTTCAAGACTTGAAAACCGGCCATATTATATATCAAGTGTATCGGGATTTTAGCTGCGAGTTCGCCATATTATAACACAATTTTCCAGCTAAATATTTCAGCCAGAATCAGAGTCTAATAAGTCATTTTGCCCCACCCAGTATGGATAGAATTTACTGGTCCACTATGTTTCATGCAGTTAACTGTTTGTATCAGATGACATGCTTGATTCAATCACTACTGCTTGGTATGGACATTATACTATTCATCAAGCTTTAGTTTTGCTCATCTTTAATTTTTAATTGTCAGTAAAGTGTGATCCAACAAAGGGCCAACCGGCCAAGTATAGCCTCACACCAAAGTTTCAATGTTTCATAAAGCTGGCTAGAACTGTAAATGGTTTTAGAAATAAGGTTGTAACAAGATGAGATGAGCTTGATTATGTTCAAGCATACCAAGCTTGTTTATTAAAAATATACCGAGCTCCAACTTTTTATTAAGATCACTAAGAGACATTATTATATTTATAATTTAGTTCAAATATTGATCTAATGAATGAAATATATTGTTCATTTGTAATATATTACGTATAATATAAAATTATAAGATGTGTTTCATATATTTATATATTTAAAGATAAATTTTAAGAAACAATATTATAATCCAACTTTATACAAGTAATAAACAAGTTTATTTATAAATTTTTTGCAAGCTTTTTCCATAGGCATTAACAAGCCAAAATCACTAGTGTTCAAGCTTTTGTTTATTTAATTTTTTTTAAATATCAAACAAGAATAAATCAGCTCTTATCGAGCTAAATAACAAGGTTTTTCCAGAACATCTATTTATTTTGAACCTTAGACTTGTGAAAAGCTCCCCTTAGAACGGACATAAATAAATTATAAGACAGCATTATTTTGATCGAAAGAAATCACAAGAATGCTTTAGTGTGAACACCACATAGTAAGAAGCATAGGCCTTTTCAACTGTAATTAATCAATACCCACTCCATATTAACCTAAAACCACGCAAATAATTATTTCAATTACTCAAAGAAAAATAGAAGGAATTGCAACTTTGAAAATTTGATAAGTTAAACTAACACGTTAAAGGTGCACTATGCCCATGAAACAAGTTTTGACATTCTGTCATATGTTTTAATGAGATGTTTGAAAAACTGTTTTAATACACTAATGCATGTTACATAACACATCAATTGTTTATTATAAGGATTAGATATTTTACCTCTGTGTAGGATGTTCTGCATCTTTCATATGTACGTTCCAGGAAAGTTTGCACAAACTCAACAAGTTCATTTGCATATTTTGGCATTAGATGCGCCCAGCCAAGCACCTAATGCATATAGATACATACACTAATCATGAATTGACATAATTAAAGTTACTCAAGATGAAAAACAAAACAAAAAACAAGATATTAGCATACTTCTTTAGCTAACATATTGGAAGCTAAGAGTCCTTGCAGCACTGGGCGTCCATTCTCAACTAGAGGCTTATAAACTGAACCATTAGCACGTGGTCGAAATGCTGCTGGACCTGGAGAAATAATCCCATTATACAACAAGTCCTAACATATCAATAAAGAACTATAATAATTTCATCCCAGTCAAGTTGTTGGCACCAGCAAAAAATTTGCCCAAAAACAATGGTATCACTATGGTCAGACAAGATTTAGAAAGCACCAAAAAGGAAACCTTTCAAGATGCATGATAAAAAGGATTGGGATATGCATGACATAAGATGATACATAAAAATAAAGTGAAAGTAAAACCAATTACTAATCATAATTAATAAGAACAGGCATACTGTGTATCAAGTATTTACATTATAAACGAAACTGCATTGTGACAATAATACTTACTTGATATGGCCTGCTGGATAGATTTCCTATAATCTACAAACATGGCAGGCAAGAAGTGATCTTTTAGAAACTTCTCAATGAATGCTAGCAAGCCATCATTTCTGCAAAAGATATTTTGGCATCTTTGAACAACAAGATGCAAAATCCTAAACAAAGGAAAGAATCCATAATTGAAGTAAAAACATTCAATATAATTCCAAAAAGTTTTGATTTTTAGGTGCGTGTGACACTATGGATATGCAAGCAACTGAGAGCTGTATTTTATCTGCAGTGTTGATATTAGGGCATGGAAAGAAAGGCCTTTCCCTAGAACAGATCAAATATTGCCAAAGCTGGCAATTCCCATGTTGATTGACCCAATACAGTCCAATCTGACTCCTATACCTGGCGGAGTCAAATAATATGAAAGAAGCAATTTGGTCCTTTCCTAATTGATTAAAAATTCCAAATAAGTGACCCGCCAATGTAATTAACAATGATGAATACCTAGCACATGATGCTTAATATAGAGGTGTCATTGGGTCGTGCTTGGGCCCAGACCAATTGGGCCATGTGTTTTCCATGTCATGCTTAACCAAATATAGCTCTAAACAGGTTTGGTCTAAGCGGCTTGGAATGCCCTTACGCTTCACCCAGTACAAGCTTAAGCCCAGGTGACTTCGTTAACCAAGGCCGGACCAGTACCAGCCTAATTTATTATTTAATTAATTTTAATATAAAAATAGAAAAAAAACATAAAAATAGAAAAAGCATAAAATAGAAATTTTTATTAATTAAAATTTGATATTTTTATAATTACATCCTAATTTTAATACATATATAAATAATCTAATACAATGTGAGTACAATAGCATATGAATATTACATCTCAAAATTTTCTATATTAATTTGGTAATTTTAGGCTTAATTTGACCAAAATACCACAAAGTACCATTATTTGGAAAATTTAGAGGGAATTTTAATCAAATTGCATTATTTGATGTTAAAAGTTGCAACAGGTCGTGCTTGGCCTAGCACGGGTCCATGTCATACATAGCAAACCTCGAACCTGGGCTTTGTCGAGCATGACTCATGGAAAACCGTCACTTAGAGACAAACAATGAGACATGAACAAAAGGAATCACTGCACTGGAAAAACATCTACATATAACAAGTTTCCTACATGCATACTAAGAGAATAGAAAGCAGTGCAAAATTTTACATACACAAGTTGTGAATACTTCTGGTGCAGCATTGATGCAACCTTATCAGAAAACTGCATATCACACAATCAAAATGCAGCTTAGAAGTAAACTGCAAATGTTGCAAAGAAGGCAGCAAAATAATAAAGATGAACATTAGCTAACCTGAAGAACTGGGCGATAAACTGATGCTGCTAGATAAATTCCTTGATCCGGAAGCACAGCTGATGTTCCATACCCTTCTTGTTGTGCGCTTGCACCCCTTTGCCATCCTTGGCTGGCTTCTACCATAGTGGCAATTTGTGAAGAATTTTTAGCCATGTAAAACTCACAAACATAGTCTAAACAAAAGGCATTCACAAGGTTCTTTAGCATCAACCAAATTCACATGGGACAACATTGCACAGATCAAAAGACATCCAGTACTATAGTTGCAGGGGAGACAACATTGATAGTGAGGTATCAAATGTCACATACTCATTAGTCATTATTTGCCTTAAGTTTGTGTTATGTAGCTGGCACTACGGGGATCAATCAAGGGTATCCACAATACTTTCTGGATTTTGGCATTGTTTATGCATAATTTTTACCTTTTTAGTCGTCATTACAAATTCTGGTTTGGCAGGTTTCTGAACCAATACTAGAGCAGTAATTAGTTACTTAATAGGGAAAGAAACCAGACAATAAGCTAGGAATCATTATGCATGCTTAATCATATCGCCGTTGATGCTTAGGGAAGAGCAACTAAATGCAGTCAACAGTTCTAGAGAGGTTTGCATCGTGACATATCTAAGTATCCAACCTTAAAAGGCATGATGATAAATCCAACACCTAATTTGCCATCAGCATACCTCTTTTGGGCATGGATGCAGCTGCATCAGTAAAACGAAAAGCAAAGGAAAGTCCTTCTGATCCATCCCTGTAGCCAAATAACAAGAAGTTTAGGTATCCATTATCTGAAGGTAACAGGATTGAGAACATGAATCATCAAAAGGAATAGATGCAAGTATGCAGCTAAAATCTACATTTGGAATTGTGATGAAGTCTTTCATTAGTAAATTATCCATAAAAGACAATCAAATCTTTTGCTTCAGTGCATGAAGATCAAAATCTGGAACCATCAAGGAGTTATGGTAACTCAACCTACAAGTGTCCAAATAATGGAAGAAATGATATGATAGTTCAACATTTGGTGATAATTTTGAGACGTGGAGACTCCACTTGTCTAATTGGCAAAGAAGCGAATGGCAACATCTAATGTTCAACTCAAACCCTTATAGTATTATTGAAACTTGGAAGGAAAATAAAGAAGAAACTTGGGACAAGGATCATAGACGTACAGTAGAGCTGTTGGTACTAAAGACCAACTACAAAGCAGAAAAGTAACAAACTGATTAACCACAAATGCTGCTCCTGAATTTTGGACACTGAAGAGAGGTGAAAACTCAAGATTTTTGACATAAAGTATAGTCCATCATTGTCCCGTATCATGCAAAGCCCTTAGAAAACATGTGAATTGTTTTTATATGTCATCTAAATGATTCGGCAATTTGCCTCCAGAATAACAAGAAAAACATCCAGGAAGGAAGTGGAACAATGAAAGGATAGTAGTAGATAATCGCTTAATGCGTTTATACTTACCTCTTCTCTTTTGCAGGATTCTTTTTCCCTAATCTTGATGTTTGAACTGCTGCATCTGACGTTGCAGCTTCTGGAGTAGCCCTTAGAATTTCACAAATTAGTTGCTGGCATTCACTCTTCACCCACGAGAAAAAGCAAAAAACGAAATCCAAGGTACAATCAGTAATGAATCTGGCAAATTACATGCATCTGAATTCTGAATGTGGCATTGCAAAGACAAACAAGGGGGATGTAACAAAAAACCAAAACCACCTGGATGACTGTAAGAGAAAAACCAACATTAAAGCCCCCAGTTTGAGAAGATTCAGAATCAGCACCCCAAACTGTATCACTACTAGCAGTCTTTGGTGTGAGAATATTGTCCGCTTGTTGAGATAATTTTGATTCCAAAAGCTCTCCGACGATGATATGGTTCTCTGATTGTTTTTGGAGCCACAGTATCATTAGATCACACTCCAAAAAATGATAAGTTAAAACTCTAAATGACAGTGACTCACCCAATATACAGATGATATAATCCAATATAGAGTTAAGAAATTCACTGGCAGCAGATTGTGCTGTGCCCTTCGGTGTCATGATGGGTGAAACTGGACTTACAACTAACTGTGTTGCCGAAAAAGATGAATTGTTCTTACTTTTTGGCTTCAGAACTTGAAATCCATCCAAAATCCCGCTTGAATCATAGATATCAGAATTATCTTTCTTAGTCACTAGATCCAAACCTGACCTTGATGACTTCTGTACCGCAAGTACTTTAACCTTTGATGTGATAATTTCATGAATAGTAGGGCGCAGTCTTTGGCTATTCGAGTCAGGCAAGAGAAAAAAGATTTTGAAGTTACAACAACAACCAAGCTTTATCCCCAATAGGTGGGGTTAGCTAGAATAAAAGGATTTTGAAGTTCAAAAAAGAAATTTAAGAACAATAATAAATATGATAAACTAAGGAAACACAAAATGACATAATTTTCATTCAGTAAATAAATAAAATAGTCAAATAGATACAATGAGGGTAAAATAAAATGTGTTTTAGCATAAGCTCATAGAGAACAAGAAAGAAAGAGAGGCAAACTGTGCACCAAATTAGTAGTAAGAATGTGCAATTTTTATGAAAAGAAACTGGTCAAAAGAAGTTAATGCAATTTGTATCAAAAAGAGACAGTTCATTACAATTTAAAGTTCTATTCACCACGCCACAGTGGTTCCCTATCTTTTGTGTTTATCTCTCTCATATCTCTTTTCATTTCACTTTTTCGTTCTACCATTGCTTAGTGAATGAAAGTTTGGATTCAGATCAGTGTGTTACATACAATCCTTCCCTGGGTGTTCACCAGAACAATCAGAATTAAGAAATTCAGTGAAATGATATTATTAACTAGTGATGTTGAAAGTCGTAAGGGATCTAAAATGCAGTAGAGAAAATAAACAATACTCACGGATGGAGGAGGTGCAAAATGTCTATTATAACCACAACTTATTTTATGATGTGATTGGATTGGTTTCAGCCTAATAGTTTTTCTACTTCTTTCCTCATGGGCTCAACAAATATTAAAAGATCAGGATGCATGCTCAATTGTATTTTTGCCATTTCTAGGCCATTGTTGCTTTGATATAGCCAGTGAATGGGTGGCCACTTCAGATAATTCATCAGTGACCATGATTCTCTTTAGTGATCCCGAGCTGAAAATATATATCAAATTCCAAGTTGTGACAAAAGAGTGAGGGATTAATGAATTTTGTAGTTAGTATAGTTTAATTCTCTCCAAATTCATGCAAGCTGTTCCTCAGAGTCAGGTCTGTTCTTGTTTGCCACCTGAACCATTACAAAAATGAATCTGGGAATCTAAATGATTGATGAGTCAGGACTCGAAAGAAATTCATGGATTGAAAGAAAAATGTTCATGATAGAAACAAAAGAACAAAATCTTAGAACATGAATGGAAAAAAATGAAACTTGGAAAATAGTAATACCACAAGACAGCACCAGCAGCAGCAACTTTGCCAAGCATGCATAGGCATTCTACTAGTGTCCGTGAATACTTCACATAAAGTGGGGCATCACTCTTTTTCATGGATTCCTACAAGAAAAGTTGGAAACTATAGCCAGCTCACATAGGGAAAAAAAATCCTTACTCTGCTGTTTTTCAAGAGATATGAACTCACAAGAAATTCATCAGGCATTGCACTTGAAAGCCATGTTGGCATTTGACGAGAAACTTTTTTGATATTTCCATCAGCATGAACTCTTGTAGATGGAAAGGCACCATCTGAAACAGCATTTTCAGCAATCTCCACACTATCATCATCATGACCTTCAAAGGATGAACTGGAAAAAGGAGACACAAGCATCTAGATGAGCAGATATCTAGCCAAAGCCTAATGTTCAAGGGACATGTAAGTCATTTAAAAGGCAGTGAAATTTAAGAATTTGTTATTGCCACAAATATAAATATAGAGATTGGTATCTTTCATAAAAGCTCTAGTTTTGGGATAAGTGACATGTCGATCAAATTTAGAGGTTGTTGAAGTTGTATTGGAGAAGTGGTCTTTCATTTCAATCCTAACTATTAGCGGCACCTGTTTGTAAGGTTTCTTCGTTTTGATCACATTGAGAAGATCACTGGGAGGTCAGAGTCTCCCTTCCCTTTTATGTCTCTCCCAAATCCCATCTCTACAAACCCCCAACCTACCCCCTCCCCCTTTGCCGAACATCTTTCTATTCTTATTGAAATCACAAAACTCTCAACTGCTCTTGTTCCTCATGGTATATTGCTTCCTCCACATATATAGATATAGCGCCACTAATCTATCTTAAGTTCTTATTACTATATGGAGCATTTGAGCTGGCAAGTCATTCTGTAAATATCTTTTGAAAATACTAATATGAAGTGGACAGGATTAGGAGTTTTAACTTACGCATCATCAATGGAACCTGGTCTATATGATCCATCAGCAGATAATGATCCACCAAAATGATTTTCTATTTTTACCAATCTTGTCCTCCTAGACAGAGGTTGTGAACCGTTCACTGAATTGTCAATCGCAGCAGCATTTAGTACTTGATCCTCCATCTCAGATATGCTTAAGGAAGCAGAGCTGCAAAATTGTGTATATATTAATATGATGTAATAATGGGCAAAGCTTCAAACATCATAGTAGTACTAATGCTTGGTAGAAACTCTATGTAGAGAGGATACAAAGAGTGTGTGAAAGAAGTTTAACAAGATACAAACTGAAGAAAAAAAATATGAAAGAACGCCTAATAATGTTAAATTTTATGGATTCTCCCAAAATAAGCATAGCTTCTTCAATTAGTAGTCATCAGATTTGAGACTAGCAACAATAAAAATGTGTTGAGACCTTAATTGAAAGATTTTTAGAGCCAAATGAAAATACATAAGACAAAAGCTACCTAAATTCACCCTTGTTGTATAGATGGCTATGCAGATCCTCCAACACTTTGTAAAACAGAACACCTCGCAACTTTACTAGCTCTGATCGAATATCTTGAAGTGCACCAACCTACATGAAAGTACCAATTAATTTTCTTAAACTGACTTTCACAGAAGAAAAAATAATTAAATTATTTTTAGAATTTCACTTTACTAGTTATTAATGGTAATTTCGAATTTCCCTTAAAAAAAATATTGAGTCAACTTAAATTTTGGAGATGGAATGGGAGCACATGAATTTTGATTTTAGAAAAAAGCAAAAATGAAAATGGAGTTAAGTCTCACCACTTGAAGTCCTTCACGCTCAAGCACCAGCATTGACTGGACCTGTAGCTGAACTGCAGCATAGAACTGCTTGTCTGCAATCAATTTCTCAATTCGAGCCGGAACCTAGAAAGATCTAAGATTCATGAGGGCAGAAAATTCACCAGCATGGAACCACCACAAGCTGTTTAAAACTTCCTTCAATATGCTCTATAACACATGTTAACTTAAATGTACATGCTACTGCAAGTATACAAAATCTTTATGATATATATAACACCAAAAGCTAGATTGGTATAAGATGTGGAACATCTACATGAGCTAGAGACTTATTTAAGCAGTTGTTGCCATTGTAACTCAACTAAGAAGTATATATACTCCTCAATGTTCAAGGGATAGGTCACAAAGCATAGGAATTGTATAATCATGAAACATCAAACTCTCAGACATTTTTTCCATTGGATACCAGTAAGAAATGCAGATGATGGAATTATCTGTTGTATTCTTTGATCAAAACTAAAAATGCAAAGTAATTGAGGATGGATGTTAAACTGCATTAAATCGCATTGTATGGCTCTCATTGCATCATCAATGCAAAACTTGGAACTGGCATCAATGTTCTCTTTTATGAGATAAAAGATAATGCACCAACCAAAGGAGTGTTTACATAGACACAAGAATATTCCCTGAAAGATAGGCATGCAACAAAATAACAAGGTAAGACTTAAGCAGTAAGCAGTAAACAACACTAGATGGTTTATCAATGGACTACGCTTCATCAAATGACCAAATGCTAGTGTAAGTAAGTTCAGGAAAAATAGGAATTATTTAAGTGAAAGTCATAGTTGGTATATGCTCTGATACCCAAATAAGATGAGGTGCTGTTAACTGTAAATTTTAGTACAGCATAAGTTTTGCTAAATAAATAAGAAGATTCTTTTCTTTACAATTCTTC
The DNA here is from genome assembly GCA_037974795.1 of Kaempferia galanga. Classification (NCBI taxonomy): domain Eukaryota; kingdom Viridiplantae; phylum Streptophyta; class Magnoliopsida; order Zingiberales; family Zingiberaceae; genus Kaempferia; species Kaempferia galanga. Next base: position 3,210 of record JBBPFP011089649.1, on the reverse strand, counting down.
ATGTGGTTCACATACCTTTGACACACTCTCAATTTGATCCAGCAAAGTTAGTACATGACGCAGAGTAAGAGAGCGATACCATAATTGGTGTAGTTGCTTATTGCGAGAGCCAAGAAATTTCTTTGCATTAGCCATATCAACCTTAAGAATGGAAATGCTCTCAGCAGATTCACTAAAGAACCGCAGAATCTGGATACGCACACAGAACAACAATATTAATTGTTTCTTCAACTAAAATACAACATGAAATTTCTCATCCTATACACAACAGTATGAATTGGTAAGACTAACTTGGGAGTAGTTTTGAATTGCTTTATTAAATCCATGATGATATACGTGAACAACTTCATCCACAACATCCTCAACAAGATCACTTTGCTCCGTCAAGAACTGAACTTCACCTTCGCGATCCTTTGATGTCAAAATGTGAACGACATGAGGAAGTGAATCAAAACGGCTTGCAGCCCAACTTTCATCTATCCTGGAAAGACCCTCCTTCAAATACTGCAGAAAAGAGTACAACAAAGCACCAAAAGTACTCAATTTTTTTCTTTTACTATTAACTTAATAGATAACAACAAATAATGAAATCATAAAAAAATTGCTACAAAGGAAGCAACAAGAGTCAGAATTACAAATCATAAAATTACTAGAAATTGGTTGTTAGCGAATTATGGGAGCATTGTTTGTTAAACTCGTGCATGTGCAGATATCAAATAGCAGCTACAAAGTAAAGTGTGCAAAACTTTGATTGTATCTCATGCATCAGTGTGACTCAACAGGACATTCAATTCGCTACCAAAGTTTGACGAGTCTACTGCCATTTTTACGCGCCATCTACGTGATTATCATCTCATCGACTTGAGTAGCCGACAAGATTCTCCAGAATCATCTTTCTTATTCTCGTTCATAAGAAAATAACCAATGGAAAACGAAACTGACTAAGGAGCAAAGGAGAAAAAAATTGCAAATCGGGAAAAAGTAGCTTACGGCCTTGTCGGCAGGAATTGGCAACCCATCGAAGATCCCTTGAGCCCTTCCGGAACTCATCGTATCGAGTCGCTTAAAACCTGGATATGCCATCGAAATATTCCATCAAAAAAAATATATATACTAAGAAGAATCCATCTAATAGCCGTTCTACTGGCACAAATCCAGCAATCGTGACCTAAGTATCCGAAGAAACAACTCGAGTTCTAAAACAAATGCATCGATCGAAGAACAGCGAAATGCGGAGAAAACGGAATTCAAAATAATCTGCGTGAGCTACCTCCAGATCTGATCGACAGGCGGCGAGATCATCAGGCAGAGCAAGGGATATCAAGCTTGGAGGAAGGGGAAGAGATCGGGAGATAGAGGACTACAGGAGCGAAGGCGGACGATTGGAGCGAAGAGACGATCAGAGCCTGACGAGGTCATCATTAGCTATATTACGTGGCGGAGCAAGAGAGCGATAGTAGGTCGCAGGCTCCTGCGAAAGCTTGCGACCGGTCGCCACGCGGTAAGGCGCATACTGACTCGTCTGGCTTCGGACGAGACAAAAACATTGAACTCTGCTGCCCTGCCCTCTGTTTTTTTGCAAGATGCTCCTTTAATCAGTAGAGCATTTTCAGTTCGCCCTAATTAATTATTTAAAAGGACGTATTGAAACAGTCTAAAAAAGGTATTTTTATATTAATTATTAAAAGGGCTCTCCGCCCATTGAGTAAATGCAAAACTAAATTAGTTGTGCATATGGTAGATAACATTGCTACTGATCAACATCTTTGCACATGTTATATAACAAACGATTCATAATTGTTATAATATGCTATTAATCAATATTTATTTAAATTGAATAGGATTTCATTTGTATAGCAGTTTTAAATCATAACTACTCTAAGATAATATTGTTGACTTGAATTAAATAAGATTTCACCTTCAACATATTGTAACCCTAGCTACTCCAAAGAAGCATAATTCACATAGCATAAAGAGGTGTATTTTAGTGATTAATAAAAAAAATTTTGATGACTTCAATAAAAAGGAGTGTTATTTTAATTTTTACCCTTCATGCGGTGTGTAAGGAAGGCCCTCAGAGTCAGGTCAGAGTTAAGGGAGTCACTAAGGTGGCGGTCCAAGTTAAGGACGACCAAGTCAGTTAGATAAACAACCTGACTGAGCCAATCGAGTAGAGATCGATTAAGCCGAGCGAGACAATCGAGTATAAGCCGACCGAGCTGACCAAGTAGATCAGCCAAGCAAACCAAGTAGTATGGACTAACTGTTGAGCGGACCGAGCTGATCGATTATAGGCGACTAAGCAAGCTGAGTCGATCGAGTAGCCAAGTAGCTTTGACCAAAAAGTTAACATCTATCACCAAAGTGTCCGAGTGGACACCATGCCCAGTCGGAGGAGCAGCCGGCAGAATAGCTAAGTTCTTAGAAGGACCGAGTCATCCCTGCGGCTAAGAGAAACCGACTAAGTGAGAGGCCCGATCAGGGCTGGTGAGAAGGCTTGGTCGGACAGGCTATTGGCACGAATAGTCAAAGCTTCACCTAAGTCCTTCATTGAGTATTCCTATAGATCTATCTCTATATATCTTGATGCCTAAAATGTAGGCTATTTTACCTAAGTCTTTCATTGAAAAATAATTTCAAGCCATGTCTTCACAAACTATAGTGTAGGGATATCATTTTCAATGAGAAGTATGTCATCCACATACAAAATAAGAAAGGTGACTGTGCTCCCACTAACCCTTTTGTAGACACAAGGTTCATTTTCATTCTTAATGAAACCAAACGATTTGATTGTATCGTCGAATCGAAGAATCCAGCTTCTTGAAGCTTGCTTTAAACCATAAATGGACAATTATAACTTACATACCTTTTCAGCATCCTTTGGATCCACAAAACCCTCAAGTTGTGTCATATACATATCCTCCAGTAGATTTTCATTCGGAGAAGGTGCAAAGCGGACTCATGAAACTAGTTTATGGTTTTGACATCCATCTGTTAGATCTCATAATCATGGTAAGCTGTAATAATAAGCATGATCTGAATAGACTTAAGCATCACTCATGGAAAAAAAGTTTCATCATAGTCTATACCATGTATTTACTTGAATCCTTTAGCAACCAATCACCTTTTGTAGCTATGCATATTACCATCCATGTCTGTCTTTCTCCTAAAGACCCAATTACATCCAATGGGATTGATCACTTCAGGTGG
>JBBPFP011089542.1:0-12301 GCA_037974795.1 Kaempferia galanga | reverse complement strand
TTTTAATGATTATTTAGTAGACTTACTAAGTTAATACATGTGAGGCCCTAGAATACAGCTTGGTTGTTGTTGTTTTTGGTCCCCAATTTGTCTCTTAGTTTGTTTTCTTTTCATTTGAATAATAATGTTCTATGATAATATCACTTGAATATTAGCTAGTAATCACCTATTTCATCCGTATACAAACTATATCATGCACTAATTATTATATGCTATTCATTAGAATTAAGAAACATTTGTGAGATTCATGTACTCTAGCCCCAACAATAGTTGTACAATGAGCTTTATAGTGACTTTGAGAATGCTTCATATGCAAATTCCTGATATGATTATATTTCTGGTGGATTTGGGTCAAACTACTGCTTCAAACAATCATCTGCAGGTTGTTAGGGGTGATGAATCGTTTTGTCCCTTATATCTCATCTTTATCAAAACACTAATAAGTATTGTGAGTATTGATTTAGGGGTGTCAATTCGGGTGGGTCAGGTTGAGTTCGGGTTGGGTTGAAAAAAAATTTATAAAAAATCTCAACCTGAACCCGACCCGAATACAATTTGAAACCCCTAAACCCAAACCCAACTAGCCTGAATTACCGGATTAAAAATTTTTTTTTTTTTTTTTGCTATTTCCCTATAAATGAATATTAACACACATCTTTTAGTTAAAGTTCCTGAGATGATCATATTCTTCAGTGGATTTGGTTCAAACCACTTCTTCAAACAATCATCTGCAGGTTTGGATGATGATTTTTTTCCTTTATATATCCCATCTTTATCAACACATTAATAACCTTTGTCAGTATCGAGAATTAAAACAACTTTTAGTTGTCTTTATTTTGAGTGATATAGATCCTGTTAATCTTGTTTATTTGAAAAGAATTAGTAATATAAACAATAATAGGGTAAGTTACTTGTTCTTCAGAGAGGTTGATCGAATGTTTTCTCATGCTGGTCAGTCCATTCTCATGTTTTAATTCAATTTCGATGATGAACAATTGATGGGATGAACCTTGGTGGATGAGCATATGCTGCAGTGATTATGTTTCTGTAACAATAAAAGACCCTATAGTAGATACTAGTTTTTGGCCCTGAATGAAAGGATTTACGTCCAAATGTTTTGGAACAATTTTAGGTAACTTGATATTCCATTCCGGTCACAATTTCTTCTCTTCAAGTTGTCACAGATATAATTTTGTACTATGTTGGGTGGTTGACATGCATTATGACACTGATATTTGATTTTTTTTTAAAAAAAAATCTGCTTTTTTTGGCCATGTTTTTGTTTTAACCTGTCATTTTGAATTACTTTTTTACCTGGTTGCCAGATATTTTTATTCTCTTTAAGTTCTTTTGATGCTCTTCTTCCTTCATGTTTTGTAATTTGCCCCGTCATCATTTGAATTGCTTTTTTACTTGATCACCAGCTATTTATTCTTTTTAAGTTCTTTTGATGCTCTTCTTCCTTCATGTTTTGTTATTTGACCTGCTATTATCTGAATTTCTTTTTACTTGGTGGTCAGGTATTTTTAATTTTTTTAAGTTATTTTGATGCTGGAGAGAGCATATACTAGCAACTAAACTAAAATTTTCCTGCATATACAATATCCACAGTTCAACAAAATTTGCAGATACCTGACAACCAAATGTTGAATTTTATTTTGTTAATCCTCCTGAGACCTTATATTTGCAGATGCAAGAAGAAATGTTGACCCGAAGGAGGTTGTTCTGAAAAGAGTAATGTCGGTGCCTGAATGGCCAGGTCTTCCATTGAAACTTTTATGCTTTGTGTCTCAAGGTCTATCTGTTCGAAATTGTAATTTCCATGAAACTTTTGATGATTTCCTCATTTTCAATGTCGTCTATTTTGTTAAATTTACAAATACTCTATCTTAAGCATTTGGTACATTTCTATATCTGTGAATATATTTATATGATTTTCTTTTTTTCTTCCTTTTCCTTTTATTGTGATTTAGAAAGTTTTATTTTTAATATTCTTAGATGACTGGCTTGATACTTATTGTGAATGATTTTGTTCTTCATACTACCCCTGATTTTGCCTATTAATTTATTTTTAAAACTTCTTTATTCTATTCTTCTAAGTTTTGTAAATATTCAGATGTGGTTTCAACTTTCAACTCTTAACAGTTTATATTTTATTTATCATATTAGTAATTTTTTCTTTTTTAGCTTTTAATAATCTTGCGATTCACCACATGGTTCGGAACATATGTTACGACTAAATTAATTTACCATGTGGCCATTGCTGAAAACCAACTAGTGTTGTGAAATCACACTCCTTGACATGTAGCAATGAATCATATAATGTGTCATTACATTTGAGTTATAATTGTGTTCGAGTATATAAGCGTCTACTTATGGCAAACTTTTTCTTTAATGGTTTGTGGGATAGACAAATAATTTCCCTATTTGAAAGGTTATCTTATGCAATCACTTACAGCTTTATGCTCTATCTTGTTCTTTATAACTTAAGCTAATGTAGCACATTGAATTCCCATAATACCTAGCCTAAATTATTAGTTTGAGAAATTGGTTTCTCCTTCTTGGTGTTGGTATTTAACTACAATGCATTGATAATTTCAAACGCTGTAAATTAGACGTTTGTATTTGATTCTGCTATAAGTGTGCAATTTCACTCTTACTAAATTAAGAGAACAAGAAGCTTGGTCGATAGATTCAATGGATCTACTATGTTTCAACCTTGAGGATCACCAATAAGCATTTTGTTAGACCGGAAGACAATCTAGGTTTTTGGTAGCACTTAACTAGATGCCTATCCTCTATTTAGATATTGGTTGACTAGGATCTTTTGTGTGGTTAAGCAGGATTGACAGTTACTTGAAAGTTATATTTCTTTAGGTAGGGAAATTTACAATTTTTTTAGGTCAACCTAAAGGTTTGTTGACTAGAGAACCTAAGGATGGTAATCTAAGCGGTCAACTTATAAATTGTAAGATCAATCTAGCCTTTTTGATAGTTAACTTGAGGCGACTGAACTAAGAGTTTTGTTAGGTCATCCTAAAATATAAACGTTGGCTCCAATAGTCAGTTGAAAATCTTGAGATGTGTCAACCTAAGACATCTGATAGATTGACCTAGGTTGGATAGATATTTCCATTTAGGACTATTATTCTTTTATAATTGTTGAAGTGCCAAAAGATTATCATTAAGGAGCTCTAAAGTAAAAATAATTGAGTTTTCTATTTTACAAGTGAAAACTATCACGGCGTTTGAAAGTATAACTAATAGATGTGATTTTTCAAACCCTATCAAGAAAACTATTTAGGGGGTGCTTTTGGTTGGATGGAATTACAGTGGAGAATGGGAAAGGAAAAGAAAATTGATGCTTAATTTGGAGAAATGGTGGTGGTTCCTACATATTCAATCCTTTTTCTCATATAGAAATGAGTCATTATTTAGAAAAAATGAGGGGAATAAAAATCTCTTTATGTTTATTCTTTGACACACGCTGTTGCATATCTGGAGTGGTAAAAGTTGTCGATTATATATTATGAATTTCAATCTTATTCTTTTGGTGACTCACATAATGGAGTTAATTGATTGTTTCTTGTTCAACCTTGATCCTATGTTTCCTGAAACAATTAGGCATGCTTGAGTTGATCAAAGGCAAATTGTTGTCTAACATAACTTTTAGTAATTTCTTGATCTTTCATAACTACTCTATATTGTCATCGTATGCAAGCTATTACGTAGTTGCCAATTGTTCTTGTATTGATGGATTGATTTGACGCTAATGCTAATGTTGCTCATCGCCAGTTTGCCACCGTAGTCTAACTAAATATTAAGTGCCTCCTTAGAGTACAAAACACAATCAAACTCATGAAAGTAATCTTATGAGTTGAATCAATGAGCGATCAGTGTGATAAAGGCACAGACTGTCAACAGAAGCACACGTGGCCACTGCAGCAGGGCCGTGATGCGATGGCATAAAAATCTCCGTTGGCAACAAACGAGTTTTTAAAAATATTAGCAAAAGGCAAAAGCGAGATGGATAGGATGGCAATTTCGTTGAGATGATTAATTTAATTTTTTAAAATTATATATATATTTAACATGTTTTTTGAATGATGATAATTAGATAGGAAAAAAATTATTAGTATATAAGATATTTAACTGTTTAATGGGTATAAATATGTGGATTGATGTCATCCCTTCTTTGACTGCTTTTGGAAGTAAGCAAACAGGCGTAGAGCATTGAGGCGCACACTTGGGGCCGGGCATGGACACGTATGATGGGTCCACGTACCCTTCATTTCATGAGGCTGTAAAGCTTTAAAAAAAACTCTACGGCTGTGGGCTCACCGATAGGATATTGCCTAAAAAATCCATTTAATTTAATTTTAGATGTGACATATTGACATTTTTTTCATTATTTATAAATCTAAAAAAGATTATGGAAAAGGAGGTCGGAGGTGGTCCTCATGCGGCATGTGTGTTGCATGTGATCCGCTGCGAAGAGGTCGGCTACGCCGCTTGGGGGTACTACATCTGTCAGAATAACGGCGTCAATATTTCACGGCGTCAGCTCGGCCAGACTGGACTTTTCCGGTCGCTTCGTCACCCACGTGGCGGTTTCTGCAGCCCCCCGGGTGCCGCGATGCCGCGCGCATGACTCAGATCTCCCGCATTCTATATAACCTACGCGACCCGCCGGGATGTGCTCCGTACCGAGAGGTTCTATGCGAGCGGCCTCCTTTCGCCGTGAGTCTCCCCGACCAGTGAAACTCGTCCACGTTGCGAATGCCGTCTCTCTATAAATAGTGGCGGGGAGGCATCGTCGCGAGACCTACGAGGCGGAGGAGCCCCAAAAGGAAGGAGGAGAACGTCGAGGAGGAGGAAGCGGCTGCTTCGCTGATCAGATTGGGAAGATGTTTGTGGAGAAGTTTAGAGTGGAGAGCCCCAACGTGAGGTATGGGGAGGAGGAGATCGAGGCGGTGTACCACTACGAGACGACGGATCTGGTGCACGAGAGCCGGGACGGTTCTTACCAATGGATCGTACGCCCCAAGAGAGTCCGATACGACTTCAAGACCCAAACCCGCGTCCCCAAGCTCGGGTATCCCTTCTTCCCTTCCTCCTGCTTGGGTTCCGTTTTGATTGCCTAACGGTGAAAGATGATTTCGTTCTGTTGTGGATTGTAGTGTGATGCTCGTGGGATGGGGTGGGAACAACGGTTCTACCCTCACCGCCGGAGTTATCGCCAACCGAGAGTAAGATTTCGCGAAAAAGTTTGTGAATGTTTTGTTGTTATTGTCGATAATTAGAATGGTAATGTTGCTTTATGTTCAAATTATTGTACAAATTAGGTTTTTTTCTTATTGGGAGGACTTGTTTTGATGGATAGGGGCATCTCTTGGGTAACCAAGGACAAGGTGCAGCAGGCCGACTATTTTGGATCGCTGACCCAGGCTTCTACCATCAGGGTTGGCTCCTACAATGGGGAGGAAATTTATGCCCCTTTCAAGAGTCTTCTTCCTATGGTAAAAGAAAAAAAAACTCGTCTTTTCTTGTATCATCTTTTCAAAATAAGCCTTTTTCCTGTCCAAGAAAAAAAAAATTGAGGTTCTTTTGTGAAATTAGTTTTGCCGAATTCCTTTCATCAAATTTCAGAACCATGACCTGGTGGGACTTGTGTGTGATAGAAACTTGCTTTTTCATTGAGTTTGTTAGGTTAATCCAGATGATATAGTGTTCGGTGGATGGGATATTAGTAACATGAACATGGCAGATGCCATGGGCAGAGCCAAGGTCCTGGACATAGACCTGCAGAAGCAGCTTAGGCCCTACATGGAGTCCATGGTCCCCTTGCCTGGAATCTTCGAACCCAACTTTGTTGCGGCAAACCAAGGTGCCCGGGCCAACAATGTCATCAAGGGAACCAAGTCGGAGCAAGTCCAACAAATCATCAAGGATATAAGGTGATCTCCTACCTTGGTGTTCCAATCTCATTTCTGAGCAATTAGAATTCGAGGAATAAGTTCGGATTATCTGATTGATGTTTATTTGGGTTGAAGGGTGTAACTTAGACGTTACAAACAATTTTATCATTGGTTGTCAGGGAATTTAAGGAGCAGACTCAGGTGGATAAAGTGGTTGTGCTGTGGACAGCCAACACAGAGAGGTATAGCAACGTGATTGTTGGTCTCAACGACACCATGGAGAATCTCATGACCTCACTTGAGAAGAATGAAGCCGAGATATCTCCTTCCACATTGTATGGTATAGCGTGTGTTCTGGAGAATGTTCCTTACATTAACGGGAGTCCACAAAATACCTTCGTGCCTGGTACGGTGCTTGAGCAAAGTGTGTTCTGAAATTTTCACGACTGATATTTAGAATACCTCGGGCTTCTCTTATATGTGTGCAGGGCTCATTGAGATGGCCATTCAAAGAAACAGTCTTATAGGAGGGGATGACTTCAAGAGTGGGCAGACCAAAATGAAATCCGTCTTAGTTGATTTTTTGGTCGGGGCAGGAATCAAGGTATCAAGATTATGTTTTTACTATATTTGTATTCATTCCTAACCTTATTAGTTTAATGCATCTTACATTGAATGCTACAAATAGCCAACATCTATTGTTAGCTACAACCATCTGGGAAACAATGATGGGATGAACCTATCTGCCCCACAAACCTTCCGATCCAAGGAGATCTCAAAGAGCAATGTTGTTGACGACATGGTCTCAAGTAATGGCATCCTCTATGAGCCCGGGGAGCACCCTGATCATGTCATTGTCATCAAGGTAGGTTTTAATGCACAGATCCTTTTGATTATTTATTGGGCTACACTGCAAAACCCATCCTTTGCTCTATTGCAGTATGTACCATATGTTGGTGACAGCAAGAGGGCTATGGACGAATACACATCTGAGATATTCATGGGTGGACGGAGCACTATCGTTCTTCACAACACCTGTGAGGATTCTCTGTTGGCAGCTCCCATAATTTTGGATCTTGTCTTGCTTGCTGAACTGAGTACTAGGATTCAGCTTAAGGAGGAGGGAGAAGTAAGTTATTGACATTATTTCTCATTTGGTAGCTTTTTAAGCAAAGCTGCGAGTGTTGATTTTTTTTCTTCTTGTTTTGCAGGGCAAATTCCGCTCTTTCCATCCAGTCTCTGCAATCCTCAGTTACCTTACCAAAGCTCCACTTGTAAGTAAAATTTATAATTAACTGTTTGCACTCACTTTTATAGTGTGAATTAGTCAAACAATTAGTTCTCATGCTTTGATTATCCAAAAGATGTCGTAGAATGAAGAATTCCAAGAAAATGCATATATTCCCTTTACAGTTGGAAGCCAACTTCTCAAAAATGAACTCAATTCCTTTTCTGAAGAAAACAGATTATTCTCTGATAATTTTATCAACCCCGCAGTATCAATGTCATAGAATAAACAATGCACATAAATGTTTTTGATTATTTCTGATGATCTGGAAGCTACTTTAACCTTTTTTATATTATTGGTGTTAGCTTTCATAGTCAAGATGAGGTTGCATGACTATTTGGCATTATTATTATTATTTTTTGGTGTGTGCGTGTGAGAACAATATTCCTTTCTTTATGACACGAATCTTGAACATTAGGAAGCTGCATCATTCTTTTACTTAATGTTATGGCTAAAATAGGTTCCTCCCGGCACACCGGTGGTGAATGCTCTGGCGAAGCAGCGGGCCATGCTGGAGAACATACTCCGGGCTTGCGTTGGCCTGGCTCCTGAGAACAACATGAACCTGGAGTACAAGTGAAAAAAAGCACAGAGAGTGAGGGGAAAATGGTCTCTTTAGCTTGTTTTTCGTGTCTATGCCTTGGTCTTCATCTCCTTGTCTCAGGCATTCATCTCCTCCTCTCAGGCAACAGTGAGAGTAGTGCCTCTCAAGGCAAGACCTTAATTATGGGACTTCTATATATATAATGACTCGCGTGTTTTCGTTGTGAAGTGTGATGGTGGATCTTTCTGAAATCATAATTCTAAAGTTTGAATGTCTCCTGTGACGTTGGCTTATGTTAATCATAATTTCTGGTTTGTCGCCTTTTCCTGCAACTATTTGTTTGTTTTTCTTCACTACAACTGTTTGTTCTCTCCAATTTCGATATGAAAAGCCAATTAACACTAATTGAGTAGGTTTTGCTGCTCGATGTTAGGAAGATTGAGATGCAGATCCCTCCCCTCATGTTCAATCTACAACTTACAGTTGCCGAGGGCGATCGGAGAGGGCGAAGAGCTTTACTTGTTGCTCTGCTCATAGCTCAGGAACAAGCAGAGCTCCTCTGAAGAACATCAGTGCCGCTCCCTCAATAGATAATCGATACGAAGGAAAGAGTCAAAAACAACTTATTATCTATTATGGAAATTGATTTATATAAAATATAAAATCTTGAAAAAAATTAACTTATTTGTAGTAGATATGGACTATAAATATTTTTAAATCTTACCATACAAACACTAAAGAATTCCTTAAAATTCATTTTATGAAACTAAATTCCTTATTTTTAAAATCTCCTACGTGTCTTAACTTTTTAAGTCAACTGTACATCATTAATAATAAAACTATCTTTATCTTTTTTTAATAATTTTTTAATATTAAACTTCATTCAATCCAAGGTATCTTATTAAATAATTATAAATAGATATATCTAAATTGAATATTAAAATAATTTATATTTCTTCATTATACTTTTAGTTAATTATAACTTTTGTCCATATTTTTTAATTGAAAAACTAAAGGAATTTAAAGCTTTATTTTTTTTTTTCTGTCATCTCCTCTAAAGTAAAAGATGGTTAAGTTCACCATGACGCTCTGCTAACATAATCGGTCACTTAAAATGAGAGTTTCATGAAGAGTTTGATCGTAGGCGATCTTGAAGTCTAGTTGGCGACCGCAAACTCTCACAATTTGTACAATGTCTTATGGCTTTCTATTATTTTATCTTGCCAAGTGATCAAACAACACTCTCAGAGCAATTTTTAATTATGGATCGAATTAATTGATTTGAATTTTGAATAAGGAGGTGCACTGAATTGAAGAAGCTAATTTAGATCTAATATTGGTGGGTGTTGGCATTTAAGCAGGGCCGGTGGTGCTCATTTAGATCTAATGAGCCTCCCTTTAATTAGTATCTCCTCTCCTTAACTACACTCATTAATTTGGGGAATTCAATACAATTTAATGGAGGCAGTTGGGTATATATATATATATACACGAAAATGTGATACTGCAAGTGACCATCACGTGAGTATTAAATTTTTTTTTTGTAAGATTTAGAATTTATGAGTTAGGATATATTTATATAAAGGAGTTAAATTTTTTATATACGGTATTGATATGTCAACTTATGTTACACGATTATGCGTGATTGGTACTGTGACAATTTTTTATCTACGGCGTCCCGTCAAATTTAAAATGTTAAATTTAATTACAGTATGAGCTATAATATTAAATTTGTATTAGAGTAGCTACGTACTCGTAGTTGCTATACTATACTTGAATAAAATCATGATCACATTGTAGTAACTACAAATCTATAGATTCTACACCACAGACTTAACGTTGTAGTAGCTTTAGACTTGTAGCTGCTACAACATGAGTAAATAAATCATGACCATATTCTAATAGTTAAGTTGCTGCGGTTGCTACAATACAGATTTAATATTGTAGCAGCTACAGTTTCATAGTTGTTACAATACAGACTTAACATTTAAATTTGACAAGACGTTGCTAAAATATTTTTTTTTTAAAAAAAAAAATACTACAGTGTAAATGGTGAGTAGTGTAACATATCGGCTCTCTCTATATATACCCTTAGGGTGCGTTTGGTAGCCTTGTAATAGGTGGGTTTAGCATAGGTTTAGCAAAAAATACATGTTTGGTACGAGAACTTAAATAATCACGCGGGATCTACAAAACCCATCTTAAACAAGGATTCGTGGGCTTACACAAACCCATCTTAATCAAGGCTTCTTTCTTAAAATAAAACACACAAACCAAACATATTTTTTATCTTAAACCCTCTACATAATTTAAACCCTGGATATAATAAAACCACCTACCTAACGAGGCCTAACACTTAACTTGGAACCGTTTGTTATTATCAAAATTCAAGTTCGATTATTAGTGTACCCTACACCAACAGATACTCGTTAAGGTGTAAACATACCAATGATGCATAGATCGATCCCGCTCCATATTAACAAAAGGAGATCTGCGCATCTAAAGGTAACAACCTACACCAATGCTATAATTATAATTCGTATGGATCTTTGGTAGATTTCTTTCCGCTGAATATTTTTGTCGTTTAACTTTTATATAGAACCCAACACTTATCGCTTTGATCTTATATATCAATTAGATTGATTAGCTAAATTATTGCACTAAGCAAAGTAACAAAAATCGATGAATGACCACCTGGAGATCCTGTAACGTTGATTCGAAATGAAAACACATGTCCCCACCCTTCTCTCACTTTAACTGATTGTCCTTTTACAGAGGGGTAATATCATTCACCTCAAGTAATTTAGTATTACTGGCCCATGGTAAAATATAGTTAGCTAAATTATTAATAATATTTTATCTTAGTACAGTAATCTTTTATATAAGAAAAATCAAACATCCAATAAATATTTTGTATCAATGAAGTGGATCCTAAAATATATTGAAATAAATATTCATGTAAATGTCATCAATCCGTGGAAACCCGATGCTTCTTTATTTTTCATGTCCTCATGTTTTATTTTCTGGTCAGTTAATGCACACCAGTTAATGCAGTTCCCAACAGCCCCCCTGCAGTGGCCATAAAATAGGCCCATATACATAATTAATGCACAACACTCAATTGATTTAGAATTCAGGAAAACTCCAGTATACTTGGAACGAGAATTTCTGCATATTTAAGGACCACTGCATGAATAAATACTACTTGTCTTATGTAAAATTTTCACCCTTTAAGTAATCCTAATTTCCGTCATTTGACTGGAAGATGGAATAGTGCTAACATATATTTAATTGTAGAGCTTAAAATTTTTATGTAAGCTTGTGTTTGATGGAATAGAAGAGAATACAAATAATTTGGTTTCTGTTTGAATATTTTGTAATGATTTAGAAAGAAGAATATAGGAACTTTTTTTTTTTAAAAAAAAGTTGTTTTGTATTTGATTTCTTTTTACTTATTGATAAAGATGAATGTTATATAATGGAAGTAACTTTTTTTTCTATATATTTGATTACATTTTAATGTTTGGATGATAGGTTTGGACTAAAATGCTAGTTTCAAGCGTAAAACATGTGATTCCACCAAAGTACGTTCTCATTGGATGAAATCGACTAGACAAGGTGTCGTCAAAACAATTTGGTATTACATCACAAGGTGTCTCTTAGAAATTTCCCTCCGGGACTAGCCTAACCTAAATGATTAATCAAGCATCTGAGATTTGAATTATAGATACGATATATTATAGGGATTTTTCTTTAGTAAGAAAATAAATCTAAAAATGTTAGTAGCTTAGATAGACCTCTACGAGTGCTTTCTGAATTACCCTATTGGTCGGTGAAAAACTTTTGTAAGACCAAACTGATCATCTCTAGGATTAATCAGTTCAAAGAGATGGATACTAGATTATTAACACAAAAAATCAAACTATTCTTGGTTAATGGTGCGAGTAATAATGCTTAACTTCTTAATTTTTTGATGCAAGACCGACGCTAAAAGATTGAAGTTTCAATGAGTTAAATTTTTTGACTTGGCCATTAGAATAATGCGTAATTTTTTTTAATTCAAAGCTGGTTCAGAAACTTAGATTTGTTACCATGTGAAACCCATAGCCAACTAATTTTATGATCCAAAAAATATTATTTAATACATTTTCAGATAGAATTCAAATATCTTTTTTTACTATTATTTGTAATTTTAGTTTATTTAGTTTTTAAGGTATTTTTTGAATTTTTTATTTTAGAGGTTGTCTATTTAAGTTTCTGCTTCTCTATTTGAGAGAATATTTTTTATTATTATTATATAAATTTCTTTTTCGATAAAACTTAGAAATGATGATTTCTTTATGTTTATCAATTTCTTGTATTGTTTTCTCTTAAATTTGTCTTAGTGCTCAGCCTATAAGATAATCATATTCTATCTTATTAATATATGTACTGTGACTTAGGCCAAACAATATACGAGATCTATCTCTATATATCTTAATACCTAAAATGTAGGTTGCTTCACCTAAGACTTTTATTGAGAAACAATTTTCAGGCCATGTCATCATATAC
>JBBPFP011089335.1:0-12303 GCA_037974795.1 Kaempferia galanga | reverse complement strand
GTGCCTACAAGAAAAAGCTAGTGGAACAGGCAAAATGGTTAGAAGAAGAGAGGCAGCTCAAAATTCGTGAGGAAAGGTAAGATGTAAGTAGTTCATCTCTTTTAAATTGCTCCTTTTTGTTTTGTCTTGTTCTAATAAACAAGTTTTACATTGAATTTCTCTGGCTTTTCATCAGGTAACGAAGAAGAGTGATCTTAGTGACTTTTACTTTGGTCTCAACAAGAATGTTGCTTTTGGTGCTCAGTCCGCAGAGACTATAAAAATGCATGAAAGAGAGCCGGCGAGTGAGCAATCCACAGCTTACAGGAGAAATGAGGATGCAGTGGCTGCTGCGAGAGAGCGTTATCTAGCTCGAAAAAAGGCTAGAGTACAAATGTAGAGCACGAGAGCCAGAATCTTATTAAATCTTCAGCTTGGTTTGTTCTTCATCCGTATATAATTTCACTAACTTCTTAGCTAAGCTAATTAAATTGAGCTAGAACTGCATAGATGATTCACTCAAAGCATCTGTTGAAATACCACACTGTTTACTTTGTCTAAGGCACAATGAAATTCTAGCAGGGTCACTAATGAACTCTTGTAATGACTGCAGCCAGACTAAGATCGTTTATTGCAGCTGTCTTTTTGAAGTTACTTTCAGGTATGAATAACAACCTTTTTTTTTGTTCAAAACATACAAAACAGGATTACGTACATGGCTCACGTTTTGATGTTGCAAACTGTAGACTCTAAGAAATAAATGAAAGACATTCTAATTTTAATATAATGCATACGTTTGTTTCATAATCCTTCCCCGGGACCCCGCATGGAGGGTTTTGGCCAACTATACATTGGCTGAGCAATATAATACAATCATACAAGTGTTAAAATATTTCCACTCTATTATCCTCCTCCCTTTTTTATGTATCTTATGTATCTAGGCCACTATCCATTAACCCGTTTCCTAGTTCTCTGACTCAAGATTCCTAAGCAATGAGTATTTGCAGAGAATCAGTTGGATTGAGAATAATACCACCACCAAGACTTGACCACACAAAGAGGATCCCTAGAAGAAGAGCAAAAGCAAGAGCCTATGCAACTAGCACTGTTTATAAGTGCTCCCCAGCTTAGGGATGACCAATCTCCTCTCTCTTATATGTATGTGGGTGTGTGGAGTAATTTTGATTTACACCGCAAGATGAGGATGTCAAGGAGGATACTGAGTACAAATTCTCACATCTACTCGAGAGCAAGAGGATAATAGAATAAATGCATAGAGTAACTATTCAAATTGTTCTAAACAAAAGTGAGATTATAGTTTCATCATTTACTTGAGTGGAGAAATTCTGGGATAAGACACTATGTTTTGATTCTTTATTAAAGCGAGGGAGAAGATGTCAGAAGAGACTGAGTAAAAATCTAACAGACTGACCTCAACTCTGAGAGGAGACGTTGGAAGGGACAGATGATACCTAGTTTTATCTTAAATCATGCACACCAAATGTTATGGCAGAATCTAGTAACATATCAACTTTAGAAAAAAGAAAAAAATTAGAAATTTGTGAAAGAGGAGTGCCTCCAATCTCTCATCCATTTTTATGTATGTATAATAATCTCTCTCTACTATTTTCTCTTTTAACAAAAGTTGTCCCATGTTTTTTGATACTCTCCTACTTTTGAAAAACCCTACTTTTCTTGAAATCTATATTCTTTTTTGTGTGTAAAAATGAACTAGTCCATGCTTTGAAACAACTTCAGAGGGAAAAAATCGTGTATGTTCTTCCTTTGAAGATTACTTCATGTAACCCTCTAACTAAAATTTTCCATTTGAGACTCAACTTTTAACATATATAACTGTTTAACTATCAATCACTCTTAGCAAGTGGCATGCACACAGTTTGATCTGGCTATTGTAAATTGTAATCCATTTCCATGGAAGAGGAAAATAGGCTCAAAATGAATGTATATTACTACGTTTTAAGAGCTTTGAGTGGTTACAAAGCACATAATATATAACAAAACATGTTAACCAACATACACAATTCATATATAATATGCTTACTTGTTTGTTGATTTGACTGAAATTGATTTTACCATACATTAGTAATTTGGAAATTAATCAGACTTTGACAAGCTAGAGCTTGATGTAGTTCATAACTTATGTGGCAATAATTTTTATTAAATGTGCTTCCTCATTGGATAATCTATGAAGCTATAAGGCGCTTGTGTGCCTGTTTTGTAAAATAGTAGTTGTAATTAGAGTATCAGTTGATACGTTAACAATTTAGTCATTTGAT
Organism: Kaempferia galanga; assembly: GCA_037974795.1. Classification (NCBI taxonomy): domain Eukaryota; kingdom Viridiplantae; phylum Streptophyta; class Magnoliopsida; order Zingiberales; family Zingiberaceae; genus Kaempferia; species Kaempferia galanga. Next base: position 10,027 of record JBBPFP011089335.1, on the reverse strand, counting down.
TATCCTTCTGTTCAGAATCATAGTTCTGATAAGGAATCATATTGTTCATAATGTAATCCTCTGTGCTGTCGAGCTAAGTTTAGCTTGAATAATCCAACTTCTGGAATGCAAAATTATCAAGGTGGGCACAGGGAAAATTTCAATCTCTGGCATGCTTATCCCAGTTTTCATCGGTCATGTTTCTTAAAGTCACTGATCTGTGTTGATCAAGAAGAATTATTAAACTTTGACTTGTTTTTAGACGTTTGATGTGCTGACTTATAAAATGTGACTGCTCTTGTCACAGAAAATGACCGAGCTTTTGACATAATGTACTGCATATCTTTCATGTTGATGGATCAGCAATGGCTTACTATGCATGCGTCATACATGGACTTCAACGTATGTGATTTTGTTCTCTATATTAAGAGTTGAATTTGAAAATTTCACCTCCTGAAGTGTAGGATCTCTTTAGTATGGCTGTCTATGCTCGACCTTCTTTGAGCTTCAAAATTACACAGTATTCTTGAACTACACAGCAGATCTTTTTTCAGTAAACAAAGGAACTCACCATGTTCAGAGGTAGAAATTGAATGAATGAACAAAAATCAATTTAAAAATGTCTTCTTTGACTTTGACTTTAAGTGTGATCAAGCTATAGTATATAGGACCAACGGGCATAAACTGCATTCATTAAGTTCAAAATAATAATGTTGTATTTGTCTGTTAACTCTTGCTGGTTTATCCAGATGGTGATGAAGTCCACACGTCGTCGACTGGAGCTGGAGCTTCTTATAAAGAGTGTCCGTCGAATTGAGGACTTACCTTCGTATAGACTCCTTGCTCGTTAGCAACTCATTGGTTATGCTCGAGTCTGAACAATTTGATTCCCCCTTGTTGTTGTGGTGTGCGAAATTTTGCCCGTCTAATCACACTGATTTTCTGTTTGCCAGTGTTATGAATTCATGCTTAACAAGGAAATATTCCCTCGTAGAAAAAGCTGAAAGTGTTGCACTTAAAGTCCAATGCATGCTGTTGCAAAATATGAAGAACGTCACAGTTTTCCCCTTGTTTCTACTATACTTATCTGTTGTGTTGTCTTTTTTTTTTTTTTTCCTTTTCTCTAGAGATTTTTTTCACTTTTCATCTCTTTTCTGCATCTATTCCATGTGGCAAAAGGTGAAGCGTTCGCCTCTAATATCTTTGTCAATCTGTTTCAGGATTAACATAGAGAAGATAAATTATGGTGACTGAGAAGGTAAATGAATGATGATGAGTTGCATGGGGTGTAAGGATTTACGCTCCGTCAGTTTTGAAATTCGATTCCAAGATCTCACGTGATAAATAATTATTCATTTACCACTTTAACTGTGTAATGTGGTAACCGTGGAAGCTCCCTCCATTACCGCATTATACAACACGTGGTTCATCTAAAGTGTTGTTGTCAATCAGTCCGCAATCAATTTTGAATGAATATAGAATGCCCGATTGATTATCTCAATTTTTTCTTGCTTGTGTTGTTGTTATTAGGCAGAGTTGTGATTTATTTCCTTTCAGACAGTGGAATCACCCTGAAGTGACAGTTTCATCTTTTACGGTCAATTAGATAGTAGATGGAGCCCTACGGTTACTATTTGGGTGATAGAGTTGTTTTATTGGGTAAGAGTCGATTCCCGTGGGGTTTATTCTTTTAAGGATTAAATATCTTTCCATTTAGAGGTCAGTTGCTCTGTATATGATTTAACTCTTGATGAGAAGTGCACAAGATGAGCTAATTCATTTTGTATTTTTTTTTAGTTTTAGGTGAGATCGTCACCTCAATGACCCTTTTATGGTAATCTTTTATTGTCCAGAGGGAAGGTAAATTATAGGGAATATATTTAGCAACAATAACAGCAAGACCGACTTTAGGCATAGACCTATGCTTAGGTCCCTAATTTTTATTGGGGGTCATTATTTTTATTATATTAAAATTATTTTTTTGTATATCTTTTAAAGAGAATGGAAAAGAATAAGTTTCATGTGATAAAAGATTTGTATGATCTTATTCTCTAGTCAAGCTTTGGATTTTACAAAGATCTTATGCTTTCAATAGATAGAGCCATAAAGGGCTCTCTTTTGAAATCCTGATCTCTGGCTTAAATTTTTGAGACTCCCAGTCCACTCATCCGCCCAACTTAATCGTGGTTTACTCCTTCTGAAATCCTGTGGGGCCGGGCTCAGGGGGCCGCTGGGGTGGCGGATTCTACCTTTTGCCAGCATAAAGGGCTCTCTTTTTAACATTGTAAATTTATTTTTAATTATATATGATATTTTATAAGATCTAATTTATTCCTCTTTAATATCTCTCAATCCTAGCCTTCTCTTGTTCGTTTCTCTTCTAATCGATAAGAACATGAATTAGAATTTTTTTATTCATAAAATATAAAATAAAAATGTGAGTTTTTTTGTTAGTTCCCTTTCTTCTTCATTTCCTACTCTTCCTCTCTATGCTTCTCTCACTTGTTGAGATGTGGAAAAGAACCCACACCTAACACTGTCATGATAGTCACGTTGATCCGGTTGATGCTTTTATGCTCCTTAGTTGATTAAATTTAAATGTTGATGCATTTATTTGTAAAGTATCCATGTCAAAATAAAGGATTTTTTTATTTTTGAGTAATAGAGGATTATATACCTCTACTATTTTACTTCCTTGATAGACATTAAGTTTAACTTTTATTTAAATGTATTTACAATCACAAATTTTTGATTCCCTAAATTTCTCTATTCTAGCTTCTATAATTGTTCTAGTTTAGGATGAAAAATATAATTTATTTTTTCTTTTATTTTGTGCCTAAAAAGGTTCATTTACTTCTTGATAAATAATGATGGCTGATTTGGTCTCACGATCTTCATTTTTTTTATTAATTATATTTAGTTTTACCATTTTATACATATTTTTTATTTATTTACTTTTTAGGCTTCGCGGATAAGGATGAGTCGCACCGTTGATAATCAGGGGCACGTGCTCAACGTGAGAACGGATTGGGCTTAGGGTATTTTGGGCATTTGGCAAATAAAAGTTATGCATATTGTTTTCGCGGTATTACTTTATTATTAGTGGTGGGGAATCCACTCCGCCAGTTAACACCGTCCCCCCTTTGGGCTTTAGCCACAGGGACAACTCTCCGCCGGTGGAACTTGCCACTTCGATTTATTCTGTGCTCCGTCGTCTTCTTCCCGAAGGAAGGGAAGAAGAAGAAGAACAGATCCAATCCCCGCTCCAGTTATCAATTCTATTTCTTCTCCCAATCCCTGTGCAGATCAGCAGAGATTAAGTAGCCATGCTGTGCTCCGGCCGAATGCTGATTCCTCCCTCGAAGCCGACCCTCCCTCGCCCTCCCACCTGCAGGTTCGCCCTCGAGATGATGACGTGGAGGCTTAACACTCCGAGTAAATTGAGGTGGAGGCGACCGGTTGCTTCGGGCGACGCTGACGCGGCCGCCGCCGGTGGTTCGTCCACTGAGAAAAACCCTGCCGGGTAATCTTCTACCTGCTGAAACCATTGCTTCACCGAATCGAGTTGTTTAGTCTTTTGGAGTTTGTTTTGAATCAAAACGAGCTTTCTTGTTGACCTAATCAAATTTTGGGGGGCGAGGGATGGGATGGCTCTCCTGTGACTATCATTAGACATTTAGAAGAAGCTGTTTGGTTTCTTTGGATGAGGTGGCTTGTGTTGTTCGGTAAATGAAGCAATATTCTTTTCTACAACTTGGTAGTAGATTAAGAGTTTTATCCTGATCGAATTCCTTCGTACCTTTCATCAAAGATGTCAGTTTCTCTTTTTGATAACATAAGATATGGTAAGCTGGACGGCTGGACCTGGAGAGTAGCCTTTTGCTTCACTTGATAATGTAATTGCTGTTATTTGTTGAATGAAATGAAGGAATCTTCCATTCCTTCACGCTGCCGAACCTGGTGTGGTTGCTGCATTTTTTTTGTCAAAATAAAAAAAAACACACACACACACACTAAATTTCTCTGTTTTGATGTTATTGAAAAAATGGTAGGAGTTGATGAAGGCAAAAAGCTGTTAGCTATTTTTAAAGACAGGAGAATGGTTATACATTTTATATGTGATCCGGAGTTGGAGACATTATGGTCAAGGCAAAATTCATTCCCAAGTCATTGCCAACAACTTGCAATGAATTTTAACTGAGCTAGCTGGCACCTTCAAGAATACTATAAATTGCTTAATTGCCAAGTGTGAGCTACCTACTCTTTGAATTATTGCATAAGAATTTGCCCACTTGAAATTCTCATGTTAGGGTTTCAAAATTTTCTTGTAGAGATAGTATAGCATATATACAATTCGTTCCACTTGCCTCAGAGAAAGGAAATATTCTTGTATTTTAAATCGAAATTGGTTCAGATACTGGAAATGTTGAAAAACTTCTCACACAGATATATATTATTTTAAATAAAAAATAGCATCATTGGCCCTATACTAATGAGAAACTACAGAAAGAAACAATAACATCCTAACTTTCCCATGCTAAATAGGTTGTATCTTTCTCATTTGGAGTTGGAGACATGAGATGGTTATCTTTATTTTAAGAACTTATAATGATGCTAAATGCTTGAGGTCTTGTGCCCAAGGAGATAAGTCATATAAGTGGAATCGTTGAGTTTCATTGGTTTTGATGACGCTATTGGGTTTAGGATCATTGGTAGATGATGCTGTGGTGGACAAGAACAAACAAATTTACATAGGTTGAAGTTAGGGCTGAGTTCTAAATAGGATTTCAATTCTCTGGTGGAAAATAGATGCTAGAAGATGATGAAGAAAGCAATTTGAGAAATATAAAAAATATTGATAGAGCTTTTAAAACAGGATCTAGTAGTAGGAATTCATCTTCATTGTGAGGGAATTGGTCTTTATAGGTAGTAGAACTATTTCAGGGTGTGTGTGTGTGTGGTTAATTTAGGGCTAAGCGGCTATAGGGGACAGAGATAGAGGAATTTGTCTTTGTAGGTAACAAGAGACCATGGGGAATCTATCGAGGCTACAAGGAGAGGGTCTCAACTTCAAGCGACGGGAACAAATAAATCGGTTTATGCAAGTTGTGGGAGAGCTAACATGACTATAAGGAATGGGGATGGTGGAGTCAGTTTCAAGCTTGCAGTGAATGAGTGCCATGGCTACGGGGCTAGGTACAATGAAATCAGTCTGCGAGAATAGAACTGGATGAAATTGGCGAGCATTGAGGACTGTAGCTGAGGATGGGTGGTTTCTGGTTTATCAATTTTTGCCTGGGTTGGACTAGGAAGGTGGGAGGAGCAGACAATTTTCTGAGTTTTGGTCAGGATTAGTACTGAGGTAGCAGCAAGAGATTAGGAGTGCAGGTGAAGACTGGAGAAATTAAGAGGAAATGAACAATTTTTGTGGTGGTGACAAAGAAGAGGAGGCTGCCACTGTAGACAATAGACGGACGGCATGGAACAAAGGGCAGGTACTATGCAGGGGTGGAGGGTTTCAGGTGGAAGGGAGAAGTCTATGATGCAGAAATATGTATTTCATTGCCTACTGAAATATGGATACAATATATGTCGTTATATACTCTGGCTAACTAATCTAAAAACTAAGGTATCATACCCCATAATGTTCACATAATTTTATGACTAAGTCATGCGTTCCTATTTATATAATACTTAGCAACTACTTTTCTTCATTATATAAACATATTTAATCTTTTAACACGTTGACTTGGTAACCTTGATTATCCTACACTGTAGAATATTCATTCCTCTGATATGTGTATCTTTTAATGCATTTCTTGAGTGTACAATCAGATATTTGATTGTTCCTACTTCCTATCACTCTCTTCTAGATCTAAGTCAAGGAAGGTATTTATATGCATGACCCCAAAATTGAGGTATTTGTGTATCCTTACTTTAATTTATTTTGGCTTTGTCTGCAAATGCAGCTTTTGCATAATTGAAGGACCTGAAACAGTTCAGGATTTTGCAAAAATGGAATTGCAAGAAATTCAAGATAACATCAGAAGTCGACGGAATAAGATCTTTTTGCACATGGAGGAGGTGTGGGTTTGTTGATTTAATGAGAATTTTCAAGCTAAATAAATGCCATTAATTTCTTGGATTATATTAGAATCTTTTAGATATCAAAAGGAATAGCCATATATAAGACAATCTGTCTCAAACATTGAGAACTAATAGCTACCTGAGGTTTATAGCACACATATGTATAGACTATAGACTCATTCTTTAGCAATTAAAAAATGAGGGACATGGTACATAAGAAACTGCTGGACATAATCAATTAAGGCAGTAAAGATTCTATGACAATATAGTTAAAACTATTAGAATTATTGGTCGTGTGGCAAACTATTTTTATAAATTGTGGGCATGATGGTCAAGATTGTGATCTGGACTTTAGGATCTTACTGTCTGGACCTAAACGATTGAGATCATAGGTAGAATATGAATCAGGTTGGAACCTTGCCTACTAATGATCTTATTCTATGCTTCCTCACTGTTCATATAAAATTTTAGCTCCAACAACCTTGACTAGATGGAATATAATTATATTTTCATAGAATATTTTAGGCATGAAATTAACTGAAAGCCTGTAATCTTTTTGGCATCAAAACATTTGAAAAAAAAATACGACTATATGTGATTCTCCTAACTTGAAGAATCTCTTTTAACATTTGCTATTGTCATTCCTCTTATAAAATTGCTATTTGCTATGGGAATATGCAGAAATATATCCCATTGTCCTTATATCTATGATATGAATTATTTCAATTATGCTTTGCGATGTGAGAATGACAAAGTTTAAATGTTTGTATTAAATTATTAAATACTACATTGAAAGTTAGTATATAAAATAAATTATAAATGTCAAGTATAGTTCTAACAAATATTTAAATAAAATAGTAAGATGCTATGATTCTATAATTCAACCTACAATCCAAGCCTATGGGCCTCTCCTATTCCTAGGTAGAAGATTGATCCTGCAATCTTGGCTATAATGACTATAAGTCTATTTTGAAGGGGACATTTATTCCCTCTTTTTCACTCTACTACTAGATGAAAAATGGGCAAGAATCAAAAGCACCCCTTATATTTGTTATGATCAAAAGGGCACCCTATGTTGAAATAATATCAAAAGAGCACCCCTTATTTTTGTTATTGTCAAAAAGTCACCTCATGTTGAAAAAATATCAAAAGAGTGTCCCTTATTTTTGTTATCGTCAAAAGGGTGCCCCATGTCACAAAAAATCAAAAGGACACCCTATCCTATTTTTCATCCTAAAATACCAAGATTCCAACATTATTGTACCAGTTTTGGGTAAAACTACTATAATGCAAAGCAAAATTGCTCTAACTTGGTCAAAATCACTTCAACCTATTATTGTAGCATTTTGCCAAAATTGCTACAACACTACTAGAACAGAAATATATTTGAGATGACAAATAGGATGGAGGTCCTTTTAATATTTTTTTTATATAGAACATCCCTTTTACGATAACAAAAATAAATCCTTTTGATTTTTGTTCATGAAAAATAACTAATTTTATACATGATATATTTGTTGATACACGTTACTGACAAATGATAATATGCTAATTGTAAATAGATTTGAAGCTTCAATTGCAAAGAAAACTTTTAGAGATTATAGGTTTTAAGTTAACTAGAACTAAAATTGAGTACTCTTTCATCAATAAGAAAAAAGAATCAAATGGATAATTAAGATAGAAGAGAATGCAACTCCTCCCATATGAGTTTTAGATATCTTGAATTTGTTATTTGACAAAAAAGGAAATTTTAATGTATATAATATAAGTAAAATAAAGTTAGCGTAGCCATTGAGAATACTAAGATGTGTCAAAATTATTATAAAAATGATAAAATGAAGACTACTAATATCCGGTAGCAATTTGGTGCGGCTTCAGTTTATGATAAATGAGAGAAATAGATTGAGATGATATGCATATCTTCTAAGTGGATCAATAATTTTATATTTAGAAGAGTCAGTTGAGTAGAGTGAAAGGTGTATGGAGTAGGAGAGACCAAAGCTTCATGTAGCAGATCCAAATAGTTGGGACTTGGAACAACATGGGATGATCTTCAAATAAACTAGATGATCAAGAAAGACAGGGAAAGCAAGTCTGAAAATGTCACACTAATTGGTTTCTGATTTTTTTTTTTTTTTTCATTTTGTTGTATTTAAAAAATAAAATAAAATTATTGAATTTGAAAAGAAACATGATTTACCTCGAATAAAATTTTTCAAATGTGTCATGTAAATCAATTCTAAATATTTTTTACTTCTCTTTTCAATTTCCAAGATCTATTTAGAAAGAATAAAAAAATGAAAATAGAACATTTTCACAACCAAACACTAGTTAACTTTTATTGGTAAACAAATTGAAAGAAATAATTATAAAGCCACAAAAACTTAAATAAGCAAAGAAAAAATAAGTGTTATTGAGAAATGATCTTGGCATTTTCCTGAACATCTCTCTTTGATTCTTATAGGTTCGCAGGCTGAGGATACAACAAAGAATAAAAAATGCTGAACTAGGAACCTTCAATGAGAAACAAGAAAGTGAACTTCCTGACTTTCCATCTTTCATTCCTTTCTTACCTCCCCTGGTATGACTTTGTGCAGCAATTAGCTTTGTTCAGTATACTCTCAATGCACAACTATGTAATGCACATGCAATTGAAATCAGACACCAGCAAACCTAAAGTTGTACTATGCTACCTGCTTCACTCTCATTGGGGGAATTATTATTTTTGGTGGTCTTCTTGCACCAACTGTAAGTCCATTATCAGTTATCCTTTGAACTTTCAAGCTTTGTAGCTAAATGTGACTTGCTTTATTCTATAGTGGATATATCTGCTGGCAACTATTATCCCTGATGGGAATAATGTTCAACTTTATAGAACCTGATATATCAAGCACCAATAAGTACCATCATCATGTTTCTCCTTAGACAAACTTGGAACCACTGATATTCAAATTAAGAAGGTCATTTATTTTGAATTCAAATGACTGACGAGTTCCAACATGTTTTGGTCATTAATCAGCTGGCCATACAGAGATCTCGGAAGTTATTGCTCTTTAATTTCTATTAGTTGATAAATTCATTCGTTCATATGTGCATCTTGTGTTCCCTTGTAAAAATGTGTGATTTGCTGCTTTCTTCGTTAGAATACAACACCCATAAAAATTTCTTCAATAGAGCACAAAACCCATAAAAAAATATCTTCATGTTTACAATCAACTGGTTTTTGATCCCTAGGCCCGTTTGGTAGGGTTGATTAGTGTAGGATTATGCTTTTAACCCATATTTGACTCGTTTTTAACTAAGTCAATGATAACTAACTTTGAGTGAATATATCACCTTATAAGTTGGGGAATGAATCACTCTTTGGCCCAGGTATTGTGAATCACAATTTGTATAGTAACAAGGATAGCATATTAAAATGACCCTTTTAGCCTTTACCTTAACATAACCCTATTAGTATGAAAGAGGAATTTAGGTTTTTATTTGCATACAAATTTCGGAAGGCTGGGGGTATTTTGGTCATTTAATAAATAACTCATACTTTTATCCTTACCATAAAAATCGTAGCAAGCAAAAACAATTGTTATCATACTTTACTAAATGTCCTCATCTAAAACATTATTATCACTCAAATTTATAATCCATCAATAATCCTATCATACAAACCAAGTGGTGCCTTAAAGTAATATCAAGGGTAAATGTGACTAGATGGACCATTCATCAATTGAAAAGCTATTGACTTTATAGGGCAATATAATACTTCAATGTCTCATATACAATTTCAAGGGTGGATACATTATTTTATTTTATTTTTTTATTAAATTTTTATGATGTACACATTTTGCATTGGATTTTTAAATTTAGGTGGTTATACTCTTTTCTCTGACTCCTAAAATTAAGTGGTGGAAGTTAAAGGATGACAAACAAAATATATTTAAGGAGAAGATAGGAGTTCAATCAT
>JBBPFP011089229.1:0-12304 GCA_037974795.1 Kaempferia galanga | reverse complement strand
GGCAACTCTCTTATAACTCTGCTCTTATGCATGAAAAGTCTGGGACAACCTCCGATCGACTAGCGGGTCGGAGGGCACAGGGAAACCCTTTTATAACTCGGCTATTACGTACAAGTCTGGGACAACCTTCGACCGGCTGGCTGGTCAGAGGGCATGGGGAAATCCACTTATAACTCGGCCAAAGGCATGAAAGTCTGGGACAACCTCCGACTGGTTGGTGGGTCGGAGGGCACGTAGAAACTCACTTATAACTCGGCCAAAGGCATATGAGTCTGGGACAACCTATGACCGGCTGGCGGGTCGGAAGGCACGGGAAAACCCGATTATAACTCGGCCAAAGGCGCAGGAGTCTAGGAGCTTGTACTCAGCTTGTCAAGAAGCCCTGCGTTCTTCATTATTTTAGAAAATTTTACAATTAGACATACATGCATCTCTATGCCTGGTAGGGTCGTAAGTAGTTGGCACTTCATAGTTGGTCCAAAACCTTTCCTTGGGCGTCCTGCAAGTAGTAAGATCTGGACGAGAGCTTCCGGACGACCTTATAGGGGCCAGCCCATTGTGGTTTTAGCTTTCCTACGTCCCAATCGGCTTGATGCGCTTCCACACTAGTTGCCCGCCTGGAAGAACTGCAGCGCAACTCATCTGTTGTAACTTTGCTTCATTTGCTGCCTGTAGGTGGTCAGCGAAGCTGCTCGCTGGTACCTCATCGACTAGGTTGAGCTCCATAAGCCTCCGTTCGACATTTTCTTTGTCGTACAATATGTGGCAGTCAGACTCCACGTCTATCTCCACTGGGATGACTGCTTCCCTTCCATAGAAGAGGTGAAAAGGCGTGATTCCTGTAGCTTCCCGGGGGTGGTGCGGTATGCCGACAGGACGCTCGATAGCTCATCCACCCAGCTGCCTCATGTGTGATTGAGCCTAGTCTTCAAACCCCGAATGATCTCCCGGTTGGTGACTTCGGCCTGTCAATTAGCTTGGGGAGTTTGGCATATTCAAGTCACCTGCCATGTCGGCTCCTATATTGTCCTCTTCGTTGATCGTGCTCAGGCTCTATAGGATCCTTCCTACCTTACCGTATCATGGAGTGACCAGACCTATGAGAATCGCCTAGAAATATGTACCGAACGGATGTACACAGAATGAATGTGCAAGTTTATAAAAAGCTCAAATTATAATAATTCACCTACTTTCTTCTAGATCGTCTAAGACCGTTTTGGGTACAACCCAGATTCTCTGATCCACGTTTCTATGGACCGTTGGATCAGATCATGAATGCACATATTAATCATTCATGATCTAATCTAATGGTCAGACCACTCCTGATCGACAACGCTAGTTTTGGGTAACCTTTTTAACAATTTATTACCTATTATATGCGGATAAGAGATGTGAGATGGACGGTCGAGATCATCCAGGTTCCTCTTCCCTGCCGATTCGACGGGCCTCGTCCGCTCGCTGTGTCTGCGGCGAGGCGTGCTTTTCCATGAGAGGCGGAAACTACCGTTTTGTCGCTCAAACTCATCCCCCGTAAGGATTCGGTTGCCAGGCAAGCCGCCTTTCTAGCGAATCCGTCGCATATCCGGCAGTTGGGCCTCTGTGGGACCCGGCTCGCATTCCCTTCCCCGGCTCGGTTAGACTTTCCATTTGGCGCGCGTGTTTGGGCATTATAAAGGTTCGCATTCTTCTCTTTCATTCATCAGTTCGTCGCCTGTAAGATGGCGTTCTATGGAGGAGCGAAGACGAAAGGTGAAGTCTTTCATCTGTTTATGTCCATCGGAGCAATTGCTGTATTAGCTTTCGTTGTATTTCTTCTCCCGTCTATCAGTTCAGATAACGTTTGCGGAGTTCCCGCTCTTTGTATGTTGCAGCTATTCGTTGATTGCTGGAGGCGCAGGAAGTTAATGTCCAATGGAAGCTGTCACCTTCTCGTCCTGCTCACAGTTGCTGGGCCTACGCCGTCGCCATCTGACCCCACCGTTCCGGTTCCCTTCCGCCGTCGCCGCGTCCTGTCACAAAGGAATCCAATTTCGCATCATCTCTTCGTTATCTCGCTCAACCAAATGCTCGGCCGTCTCACATTCCTCCTCGGAGGAAATAGGTACCCGCGCTCCACTTGCTACGAAGGGAGTGTTAGTTCAGATTTATTTTACCCGAATAACCACTATAGGTTTTCCTTTCTTCATCTAGTTGAAAAAGATGAGGCCTTTAAGTTCGCAGAAGCTGCCAAAGTTGGCAATTTGGTGCCCCTTCACCGTTGCATTTTCAGTGACCAGCTGACACCGGTTGTGGCCTATCGCTGTCTTGTGAAGGAGGATGACTTTGAAGCACCAAGCTTTCTATTTGAGTCAGTGGAGCAAGGTTCCCGGGGGAATAATGTGGTCGGATTTGCTTCTTTACTGTTTTTATCGGTTTCCTTCTTCCTTCTTGTTAATTTGTTATTAAACAATTTCTCTGATCAGGGACGTTATAGTGTTGTTGGAGCTCATCCAGCAATGGAGATTGTGGCCAGGGAGAACATGGTATCTGTTATGGATCATGAGGAAGAGCGAATGACAGAGGAGATTGTTGATGACCCCATGCGAATCCCCAAGAGTATCATGGAGGGTTGGAGCCCACAGACCATTGATGAATTTCCTGATGCTTTTTGTGGTAAATTTTTTGTCTCTGATCAAGTATGTTTCTGCTGAAACACGTCTGTTCCATGTTGTCAGTGTCCAGAAAATGTTATTAAGAATACCCTTGTCTATTTGAGAGTTCTGGCTCATGTAAATAACAACAGCTGGTTGAAATTATAGTGTTTGTCCTTATATTCTGGTGACTATGAGAGCTAAATAGCACCTTCAGGACTCACTCAACATTGATTCAGAGTTTCAGACATGAAAACTCCCACCGCCTAATGTTAAAATAAAATATTGACTCATCTGATGAGTGTAAAATTTTAGAAGTCCCAGTTCGTTGGAGGATCAAGACCAATTAATTCAGACAGCATGGTATGATAATAATCTCATGTGTATTAGAAACTGCCGAGATAAAATAGAAAATGAATTTATAGGAGAGATAGATGAAAGGGAAAATAGATTAAGGTGCATATCTGAATAGGAAAAGAGGTGAGGGTCTACCTTTTGATGTAAACTTTTGATTGTGACAAAAGCTTTGATGATTGATTCTCCTTCACTTCTAAGGAAAAAAAACATTTTTTATGCAGATGCTTCTAAGAAATCCAACTTAGGCCAAAGACTCGTTCATTCCTTGTATTTGGGTTCACTTTAGTATTAATATCATTTTTAGTCAAATGAAATACAACATTTTGTTTGATGGATATCCAATCACCATGGATGATATGCCACATTTTGGATTGAGTTCATTCCTAGAACTAGGTTTTAACTAATCTCTATTGTACCCCTCGTCTCTAAAGTCTAGCTCTTTGTTGGAACACAATTTTTTAGCAGTTTGAAGTTTGTATTACTATTTCTGCTTTAAGTCTTGCTGATTTTCACATTAGAATTATGAGAGATGAATGTTAGTGTGCTGGAAAAGCATCTTGAATGTAGTTACATGAGTGCATGATGTTTTTTACAGGTGGATGGGTCGGCTACTTTTCCTATGATATCATGCGATATGTAGAGAAGAAAAAACTTCCATTCTCAGGTTCTCCCAAGGATGATAGAAACCTTCCAGATATCCATTTAGGACTGTACAATGATGTTATAGTTTTTGACCATGTGGAAAAGGTACTTTTTTCAACCCAATAACTTTGATTGAGCTTCACAATACACACCTCTTGAATCCTTCACATGCATTATTAGAGATCAGTGGATCAGTGGATCCTTGTTATTTTTGTGTTTCCTGAATTAGAGTTTTATTTTACATTTCTTCTTTTCATTCTACATTTCTTCTTTTCCTGTTGCACTTTGCAGCTGCATTCTAGAAGCAAAAGTTCTGTGTCTCCTTCATCCATGATTTCCTTTTTTTTTGTTTAATATATTCTTTGTTTTTGATTACCATAGATAACAGTTTGATGTTGTCAATATAGAATCAAAACGTTAATTCCTTAATTGCATATCACAAACTGATTTAGTTTGCAACACAAATACTGATTGATTTGTTAATCAATGGAAAAAGATCTTTTGGTGCAATTTTAAAGATATATGTTTATTGAATTTCTTCATACCTGAATACTGTGAACCACATACCAAGTAGGATTGTGTCTCTCTCCCCTCTTTTTTTGAATTAGCAGTTCCTAGTGCTTGTCCAAGTTCCAACTTTTTTCTGTTATTTGTATTAATTATGCTCTAGAAAGCACATGTGATTCATTGGGTAAGATTAGACCGATACTCCTCGATTGAGGAAGCCTATCAAGATGGGAAGAGTCATTTGGAAGCTTTTCTATCCAAGGTGCACACCGGGAAAGTGTGAGTAATTGTGTTGAATCTTTCTGGTGGATAACATATCTTCTTTCACCTTTCTGGTTTGGTTTATACTCAATTTTTGCAGTTTCATATTTTAGGCCTAGGTTATCTGCTGGATCTATAAAAGTCCATACAAATACTTTTGGCCCTGCTTTAACAAAGTCATCAATGACAAATGAAGAATACAAGAAGGCAGTTTTGCAGGCAAAGGAACACATCTTTGCTGGCGATATTTTTCAGATTGTTTTGAGCCAACGTTTTGAGCGGCGCACATATGCATCTCCATTTGAAGTATACCGCTCACTGAGAATTGTGAATCCAAGTCCATACATGGCCTACATACAGGTGTGCTGTACTCTCATATTCAAATTGAATTTTTGCATGCTTTGCGAGGTATTATGCTTCCTTTTTTAATCTTTTACAAAATATGTTTTTTCAGGCAAGAGGATGCGTTCTTGTAGCATCCAGCCCTGAAATTCTTACTCGTGTAAAGAAGGTATGCACGTAAGGTTACTCAAGATGCAGACTTGGTAGGCTGGTAGCTCACATTTACTATGTTTTTTTTATATTTTTTTTCTTTCTCAATATCTGGTGAAGGGTATTTTTACTGTCAAATTCATGTTCTTTCTCAATATGCACTTGGACTTTCACCATTTGAAAATTTCACTACATTAAATTTAAGCTGGGGGATCCTAGTTTTACTTCTATTTAGAATATTCTGTCTATGCTCAGATGATATTTCAATGATTTCGAAGAAAATCTGCACTTATTAATTTATTGATTTTGCAGAGGAAAATTATTAACCGACCTCTTGCTGGGACAATTAGAAGGGGAACAACAGAGGAGGAGGATAAATCAAATGAACAACAGCTACTAAACGATGAAAAGCAACGCGCAGAGCATATCATGCTTGTAGATTTGGGAAGAAATGATGTTGGAAGGGTATGTTCTGTTTAACAATAAGAAGTGAAATGAATGCCCCCTTCTTTGCTGAGGGTGATTTCTTATTCTTCTGATGAAGATCTATGGAAATGTGATTAACATGGTTTCTAGTTGAAGCATTTTTTTTTAAAAACCTTTTCCCATACTGAAACATGTTTATTGCGACAGGTATCAAAACCTGGATCGGTAAAGGTGGAAAAACTAATGAATATCGAAAGATACTCCCATGTGATGCACATCAGTTCGACGGTAAGGTGGCTCCTTATCAATTCAACTCTTTGAAGAAATTTTTTGTTATGTGAATAACACTTGGTTTAGATGTAATGAAACTTGATCATGATGCTTCAGTAAATTTTAGTTCAACTTCATGTGAGAAGAAACGTCTTCTGTTAAATGACACTTTTAGTTGAACTTCATTAAATTTTAGTGGCAAAACTAATCAATATCGAAAGATACTTTGGCAGGTAATTGGCGAGTTATTTGATCATCTGACTTGCTGGGATGCTCTCCGAGCTGCATTGCCTGTCGGAACAGTCAGTGGAGCTCCAAAGGTTATTCTCTACATGTTACTGTCATGGAATGCGCTCTGTATAGCCGGATAGACCATTCGATACACCGGCACCATATCAATCCAAACTAGACCGTAGATTGCAACTTCAAACAAAGCAATCAGTATCATCATTTATCTTGCTCATCCACTGTGTCTATAACATTGATTTGCTTTTACTCAGGTAAGAGCCATGGAGTTAATTGATCAATTGGAAGTCACGCGACGAGGACCGTACGGTGGTGGCTTTGGAGGAATCTCATTTACCGGCGACATGGACATTGCAAGTGCTCTTCGAACCATATTATTCTTGACTGGTAGCCAGTACAACACTATGTACTCATACAAGGATCCCGAGAGGCGCCAAGAATGGGTGGCACACCTTCAAGCCGGAGCAGGCATTGTAGCAGACAGCAACCCTGATGGTGAGCAGAAAGAATGTGAGAACAAAGCTGCAGCTCTTTCCCGCGCCATTGATCTCGCGGAGTCTACATTCGTCGAAAAATTGTAGGCTCATAAAAGAAGATTTACCAGACAACTCATTTCAGAATCATGTTCCATGCTTTGGTTTCATCAGGGAAAGTTCAAAATCTCTCTTTGTAAGGATACTTCGACCTCAATAATTCACAACTAATTACTACTTATTCTTCAAGTCACAGCCAAAGAAACTTCTGAAATAAAATCCCCAAGAGCAGTTTCTCTAGTCGAATTGAAGAACAGAATCATAATAGTTTTGCTTGTGCAACAAGACTCCATGCAATTTAAAGAAGCTAAAGTCAGTGATCAAGGAGCCATCACACACTCTCAATTTAGCTACATCAGATAGAAAAAAAGATAGTCAACGGCTCGGATCTTCTTGGTCACAAGATCGACGGCCCATACGCTAGGCGGTTACATGGCCAAGCCATGATAGGAAATAGGAATGGAGGGGAGGGGAAACTCTCACATGGGAGAACATGGCATGGCAAGACTTCTCATCTCATCAGTCACCACCACCCTAAGGAATGCTAAAGAGTGCTCGCGTGGCGCGACTACATCCCACGTAAGCAAGATCGGTACCGATCAGTACTACGACAAAACAGAGGTTTATGGCTGATAAACACAAAGTGCCCAGTGCCCCCACACCATGTGCACCAAACACTCCATTACTATAATGGGCCATAGTAGTTGTGAGATCAACATGCCTTAAAGCCTAAATAGGCCTCTCCACTTGTAACCTAAAAGTCCTTAATGATAGTCACCGACAATTCGGACCAATGGTAATGGCTTTTTGGGTGATCAAGATCCTTATTCTTCAGTTAGGTTCATATATATTGCATAAACTTGTCATATAATTCTAGACTGGTATGAACAAGTATGAAATAGATGAAGGAACTCGAAGCTGAATGAGACTGAGCAAAGTCACATGGATACAGAGATTCAAGAAGGCTGAAGATGCCCCAAACTAAATCTGTGCAATTGTTTACTACTTCTGGGTCTACCATCATGTGCTCTCCTCATGGGGAATGCTGACTTTAAGCAAATTAAGATAAGATACCAGTTCGAGTTACTGTGCCACAAGAACAGTAGGGTTTGTGTGTATGATGGTGCCACAAGAACAAACTGCCTTTGTGGATGGAATGATAATACCTCATCTTGTGGTGTATGTTCTTTAACTCGGCGGTCTGCGCTGACGTTGGCCATGTGAGGATGCACTTGCATTTGCACTGCTAGGAGAAACGGTCGAAAGAAAAAGAAAACAAAACAAAAACACTGCAATGCTAACTAACAATCCATGTAGAGATGATTTGATAATGTTGTGATGCTGCTGCCATTTTACCAAAGTCTAATAATAGAGCCATGTTCGGCCCCTTCTGTATTGGTCAACTATAACTTTCCGATTTATCTTCTCACGTGCGGGGGATTTCACCATTTTGCTACCAATAATACAGCCATGTCTTATGCAGAGTGAAATTCCCTAACTACTAAATCCAAAGTGACTAGAATCATTCATTGCTAATGCCTTTAAATTCCTCATTACTTTCTGCCGTTTCCTCAATCATAACATAGAGACAATGGCAGCATTCATGGTGCTCTTCCTTACCTTGTTGTCCTGCAACGTTCTCTGCTCTTCTTCTCGCACTTTGCCTTCGAAGTCAATTGCGGCAGCGGCGGCGGCTGTCGAAGATCCTGAGGTAGTCGTACAAGAGGTGCAAAGGTGAGTTGTCCTGCTCTTATTTTTAGTGTTCTTCGTCGATTCTGATTTGGAGTCAACTCAAATTTAGGAGTTTGAACATGTCGCGGCGGGAACTGGGGTACTTGTCGTGCAAGACCGGGAACCCGATCGACGACTGCTGGCGGTGCGATGCGGGGTGGGCCAAGAACCGGCAGCGGCTGGCGGACTGCGCGATCGGGTTCGGGAAGAACGCGATCGGCGGCCGCGATGGTGACATTTACGTGGTGACCGACAGCGGCGACGACGACCCGGTGAACCCCAAGCCGGGGACGCTACGGTACGCGGTCATCAAAGAAGAGCCGCTCTGGATCGTCTTCGACCACGACATGACCATCAAGCTCAAGGAGGAGCTGCTGATGAACTCCTACAAGACCCTCGACGGCCGCGGCGCCAACGTGCACATCGCCGGCGGGCCCTGCATCACGGTGCAGTACGTTAGCAACGTCATCGTCCACGGCCTCCACATCCACGACTGCAAGCAAGGCGGGAACGCGTACGTGCGCGACTCTCCGGGGCACTACGGATGGCGCACGCTGTCGGACGGCGACGGCGTGTCCATCTTCGCCGGCGCCCACGTGTGGGTCGACCACTGCACGATCTCCAGCTGCCGCGACGGGCTGGTGGACGCCATCCACGGATCCACCGCCATCACCATCTCCAACAACTACTTCAGCCACCACGACAAGGTGATGCTGCTGGGCCACAGCGACGACCTCGCCGCCGACAAGAGCATGCAGGTCACCATCGCCTTCAACCACTTCGGCGAAGGCCTCGTGCAGAGGATGCCAAGGTGGCTTACCGTTGCCGCAGAGATCATGCTCTGTTTTTCTGCTTAATTGGGCTAATTTGGGGGGAGCGGATTACTTGCAGGTGTCGCCATGGCTACTTTCACGTGGTGAACAACGACTACACTCATTGGGAGATGTACGCGATCGGAGGGAGCGCGGCGCCGACCATAAACAGCCAAGGAAACAGGTTCCTCGCACCCAACGATCAGTTCGCCAAGGAGGTGACCAAGCGGGAGGAGGCGGCGGAGAGCGAGTGGAAGAAGTGGAATTGGAGGTCGGAAGGGGATCTGATGCTGAACGGAGCCTTCTTCACGCCGTCGGGGGCAGGAGCATCGTCGAGCTACGCGAAAGCGTCGAGCTTGAGCGCGCGGTCGTCGTCGGTGGTCGACGCGATAACGGCGGCGGCCGGCGCGCTCACGTGCAGGAAAGGCTCCCGTTGTTGATTAATTTGGATTGAGGAATATTTATATTTATATATATAAATATATATATTTTTTATGTTTTACTGTGGGGCCCACCTCGGGTTGGGAACCGAACTGAACCGAACCGGTTGGGTTGAAGGGAACCCACGCGGTTCAGAGGCTCAGAGTGGTGGTGTATTATTGCTATACTCTTTGAGTGGAATGGAATGGATCTTTAGCTACTGAAAATATTGAATAAAATATCCTTTTAATGATTGTTTTTTAAAATATCTCTGGAGTTCTTTTGATTCCCTTTAATTTAGTCTAGATTAAATTAAATTTCTATTTGCTTCATTATAGCAAATAAATATTATTGTAATGCATGTGAGGCAGCATGTAATTTTTGACTTTGGAGCAAGCAAGGAAACAAGTTCTCGATCACCAGTGCCATCTTGTCTGGGATTTAAAAATAAAAAAAATCCCAGACAATGGTGCTAACTTACCATTGTCTGGGATTTTTTATTTTTAAATTATTTATTTATTTGAGATCTGCCATTTTATCTTGTCTTTTTTTTTTTTTTTTTGTCTCGATGGCAATTATTAATGCTTCAATAACGGCATGGCCAACTGGTCTCGTTCATGGAAATAATGCTGTTGTTGCTCGGTTAACGGTGCAGCGGCATGATAGTATTTTAAGTGGTGTTTGATTTGGAAGGGACGAATGGAAATGATTGTGGGTAGTGAATGAAAGGAAAAAAAAATGGGGAACAGAAATATGGAAGTTTAATCTTATATTGAGAATTTAATAGAGTTTGGTTGGATTTATTAAGTTTAAGCTAAACTTAAAAATTTGAGTCATAAAGATAAGCCAAATGAAAGGAAATCGTAGATTCAATTGAGTGGGCATTTATTTCGTTCGCATGTGAGTCGACTAAATGTAAGAGTTTAAAGATATATAATATTTTTATTCAAGTAATAGTCCATAAAATTGAATTCAGTTGACTCAAGAGTCGTCGTTGGGTGGGTTATGAATTCAACGACGATTAAAATTAAAAAACTGCGCTCTATGTTTTTTCAAATCATCAAAGTTCACTTTAATTTTTTTATCCAAATGTCCACCCGGCCAGTCATCTTGTCGTAAGTGTCACCGTCTCTAATCTCTCACCACCGTGCACTCTTCCGCACTCCATTGATGGGCGACCTGACCTGCAACTCATCGCACTCTTCAAGTGGAGAAGTTCCTGCTGCGTCTCCATTCTCTTGGCTTGTCCAAGAGGATCTACTACCCATGCACTACTGCCCTTGGGGCTGACCTAGTATGCGGGGTCCGCTGACCCGAAAGAACACGTGTTGAAGTTTGAGCACACTGCCAACTTGCACTAGTACATAGATGGAGTGAAATGGCGATTGTTCCTCACCACTCTGTCGGGGGTCACCCGATGATAATTTGTTCGGCTACCTGTCGGGTCCATTACATGTTTTCAGGAATTAAAAAGGGCTTTCTTGTACCATTACGTGATCAGTCAGCACCGACACAAGATAACAGTGACACTGTTCGTTCTGCAGCAAGGGCCCCGAGAACCACTCAAGTCTTTCATTAAGCGGTTCGATCAAGTAGAGAATGATATTCCGACCGCCACCCCAGAGATACTGCTGAGTGCTTTCTCCCAAGGAGTGATAGAGGGCGAGTTCTTCCATTCACTTATGCACCATTCCCCAAGAGACTTCGACCATCTGATGAGCCGAGCCGTGCAGTATATCAATGCGGAAGAAGCTTAGGCAGGTCGGAGGAAAGAAGCAACTGTCTCTGAGTCCAGCAGGCAGGCCGAACGCAGAATGTAACTGGCCAACCCGCCTAAGGGTTCGCGAGGAAGGCAAGTCAGTCCGATCGACATCGACTACGTAATGCTCCAAGGATCGAAGTAATATGTAGCCAGGAACAGCGAGAGGCCGAGCCCAGTCCGTTCTGCAGTTATCACCAGACTGACACCCATAGCACCCAAAATTGATATGCGTATCAAAGGGCAAACCGTCGGCCGATTAGCCCACCATGGCAGTGTCGCTTAGGCTCACCCAGTAGACAACCGTGGAGGTGGCCAAACAAGGTTGATAGAAGAGGTCGTCGTGTGGATGCACCAATCCACCAAAATCAATGACAAAATCGACAAGGGAGAACACCTGAACCAGCAAACTGCCTCACCAGGTCTAATTTGGATGGCTGAGAAGATCCGCAGGAAGAAAACCGCCGAAACATAGCCTAGGAAACTATCAAAATGATTGCGGGAGGCCCAGCAGACGGATACTCCAATATGTCCAGAAAATCATGGGCTCGGTGACTGGTGGTTCACACGGCCGGATGTAGCCGGGAACAGGTGCAGGGTCCGGAAATAAGCTTCAGACCAAAAGACTTAGAAGGGGTGGAGGTGCCTCATGATGATGGGCTCATTATCAAGGTCGTCATCGCAAACTACATGATCCACTAGACATTCATGGACACCGGAAGCTCAGTCAACATAATATTCAAAGAGGTATTTCAGCATCTATATATTGAGTGGAGCCAACTGTGCCCTATGAACAACCCTCTCTATGGCTTCACAGGAAATGAATTTCGTCTGCTCGGCGAGATCAAGTTGGCCATCTCCCTCGACGAAGAGCCGCTAATACGGACTTGAAGGACAACTTTTATAGTTGTCGACGCTGCCTCTGTCTACAATGTAATCTTGGGACGATTGGCCCTGAACGAGTTCCCGGCGGCCGTCTCAACGTTTTGTCAAAAAATGAAGTTTCCAGTAGGCACCAAGTGGGTGAAGTCAAGGGAGATCAACTAACTGTGCGGAAATGCTATATTGATGTAGTCAAGATAGAAGCGCGATCCGCTTGGAAGACCGCCCGCTTTGAAGTAAATGTCATACATGAGAAGCCGCCTACACTCATATGCGAGGAGAAAGAAGAGGTACATATTGAGTGGAGCCAATTGCGCCCTATGAACTGTTGAGGAT
>JBBPFP011089119.1:0-12305 GCA_037974795.1 Kaempferia galanga | reverse complement strand
GGAGAATAAGTAGAATAAATTTATGATATTTTATTAGTTGTATAATTTTGAACTCATTTTAAATTTGATCTTATTTTGTTAGAGTTATATGTGATTTATTATATAATTTATGTTGATACCGTGGAATCCGCCTAGCGGCACCTAGTCCCCGCCTAGGCGCTAGGCGATGATAGATAAAAATTCCTTCCCTGACATTTTTAGGAAATTGCTTTGAAATACTTTAGAAGAGTCCTCAATGATACCTCAAATAAGCCCCTTAATTATATAATCTTAGAAAAACCTCACTCTATTGACTTGACCCTTTTCAAGGATGATCGACTTGATAGCAATCATATCTAATTTATTCGGTCATTATGAGACAGAATAATTATAAAGCTTGTTTATTTGACTTGCCAATTTATCTGAATTTTCAAATAGGAGGAGATGCTAATTTTCTTAGAGAATTTTGAGCCTTCATCCTTATGTTAATTTTATCATAGGTTTGTTTATGCAAAACTTATCCTCAACATTTTTTATTTCACAGTGACAATCATAAACATCATCTACACTATGACAAACTAATATGTTTTCTTCGTTGGGAGAAGGAGAAATTTAAAAAGGTAGAAAAATGAAGACTGGCCGAAAGAAAAGATAATAGATGCACCAATTTCTAACCCATTGGAAGGGACGTCAAAGAACAAAATTACCATATTTAAAGACTCCAAATTGTGCTACTCCTATTCACTATCCATTGAAAATGATCTAACTAAAGATTCTCATAGCTCACCTAGAAGGATAATCTAACAAAATCAATAATTTTGAATTTGAATTGTTTAAGTATTAATGCCTTTTCCTTAGGTAACAGTTGAATAGGTACCTTTTTGATTTCACAAGAGCTTATCGGGAATATTGTGCTTCTAATTAATGGCGTCCTTTTCCTAATTTAGTTGCTATTGAGTGTATAAACTTGACGTATATATTGTAGTAGGAAGATTACTCAAATTATCTTTCAATTATGCGTTGATTACTTTACCCCTTCGCTTTATCAATTTCATTGCTTTTCTGTGTGATTCAAGGAATCAGTTTTAGTGATGCATTACAGAAATAACTAGTCATTTGCAAAAGAACTCAAAAGTTAATAAGTCCATAAGAAGTATCACATCTCCAAAATAGATTTCTATCCTATTAGTTTTGAATATGTATGTACTTAAAACATACCAGTACTCTCAACACTGTCATATCCATTCCACCAAGTGAATCAAGATATTGGAGCTTCTTCTCTTTTACATGGATTACGGCCAAACACCAATGTATTTCTTTGTGTATTGGAACAAATATCTGCATTTAAATAATAAAAGGGTTGATGCAAGGATAGAAAACTAATGCAAGCACATTGAAATGAATGGAAAATTTTACTCTGTCACATTCAATAAGGCTATATCCAAGCTTTCTTTGAGTTGTCCACCTCCTTACAGCCTTGTAGTCATATCCATTTCTTCCGCTTACTAACTAAACAAACAAAAAAAGAGAGAGAGTGAATTACAACACAAGTAGGATGCTCAATTTTGTTTAATAAACAAAGGTGAAAAAACTAGAAGATAAGGGAGTAACAAAACAATAAATAAAAAAATTAATAAAACCAAAAAAAGGAAGGTTCCAAGTAGAACACCACATAATTGACAGTTATCCTCCGAAGAAGAGAAACATAGATGAACTGTTAAGCATTTATGAGGTATAAATCAATTGGAGTCAACCCTACCAATCAATGAAATAATAAGCATAGCAAAATTCATCACATGTTCATATATAAAATCTGAATAAGTATTAGTTGCAGTGATCTTAATTGAAACCACATATTAGAATTGTATTTTCAGAATTGATAAAAAAAAGTTATTTAAGATTGTGAAAACGATGCAATAAAATATATTAATCAAAATAAACAGACTCAGAACTATAAAAATATTATTTTTATTCATTCTAACTTTTCCTGTTTAAGTTACACTCAGTTTAAGTCACAAATAGATCAACTACTCTGAAAGAGGCTCTATATCCTTGTTTAAGGAATTCAATCAATAATACAAATTCCATGTGACCGGGTTCACCTCAACAATACCAGAATTTCTCCATCCCTATCTGACAGCCAAGCTAGCTCCACAAGAGGTAGGGTATCCACCCGGATAGCTTACCTGAATCAACCACCACCAAATACACCCTGTTCATTGTTATTGATGATCCCACTACACAACAAACATCAATCAACTGTGAAACCACGTCCTATTGTTGCCCTCTCCATTGAACTAATTGCAGCACCATCAGGTCATATACCCCTACTGTTACCCTAACCAAGGCCTCCATCATTGCTTTTCTAAAAACACGACCAAGAAAAGTCTTGCCTGCCACCTTCTCCCACAGAAAGACTTTGCCCGCCATTCAGTCACATCACATGCCAGAACTGAATTTGGTGGGATTTTCCATCACCATCACCACACCAGTGTTCAAGCTTCTTCACGCATAATGTTACCAACTTCTTAAGACAAGCCACCTACTAGAGTGCTACCATCACTATCAGTGTCATCAATTGAGAATGGCTCCTTCAGCAACCAAATCAACTAGAAAAGAGTGAGATTTACATCCTAGTCCATTAACAGATAATTCCCTTCCTGGACATGAGACTACATACAAGGGCAAGCCCTTCAGAGTCTTAAAAAATACATGTTAAGATCGAATGTAACAATGTGTATAGAAATTTAATCAGGATTGCAAAAGAGAAAACTTGCGTTCAGCAGACAAACTAAATTGAATCGATAGGGATTTGAATGAGTAGCATCTTCCAGTAGACTCTTGTTTAATTTTGTTGTTAGTTTTTTTATTGTGCAATTGAATTAATTTTTTCCACCAAGAAAATTCCATCTTATATTAATTTCTCACTTTATCAAAGAACTCCACCACTTTAGTCCCAAGAAATCTACATCAACAGATGGCTGGAGGAAAGAATACTACCATTCCGAGAGATGAAGATGCTTGGTAGAGAATGTCAAATCAAATACTACAATATGAACAGAAGAGCTTACAAATAGAAAATTTTAACGTCCAACAATCTTTTGAAAAGCTATTAGTTGAATCAACTGAGTAGAGTCTAACACGATGGCATTAATAAATAACATCTTATACATGAACTTGAATCCACAATGATATTAATCCAAGTTATTGAAGATTTAAGACAATGTCCTAAAGATCACAATAAATGTATGAGTCAGTATTGTAGGCACCAGAACAAACCTAGGAATCAATTACAGGGGATCATAAAACACATTAGTCAAAGATCCATGTACTTGTTTGTTAAATCCAAAAACTTTCATCGAAGGATCAGACGATATAGAAGAGTATTTTACTCACTGTAACATGAATAGCCATCAACAAGAGCAGATTGTTAAAAAGAAGATTGTTAGAGCCGCTAAAATATATAGTAAAGTGTTCAAATCAACTTATAGTGAATATAAGAAACACTTATCGCACAGTGGAAAAGATGAGACTGAAGGGAAAATATATTCCAACATACTTTAAGTCATAGAATACCCAAGTACATGTGTTTTGACATTCAAAACGACATAGATTCATTAATGGACAGAAATTCTAGAGAGTATTCAGGCGAAATGGATAACCACAAAAAAAAATTTATATCCACGTGCCAGAAATATATCATTTATTCTTATTAACACCAAAAAAAATTTCCTTTGTTCAAGTGAAGGCATCTTTTATCCAAGCTATACTTTTATCATTAGCTTTAGTCTTCTTTTGCATAGATATGCATAGTCTTTTATCCACGGTTATCCATTGGCATGATAACAAGTTGTTAGTGCACTTTTGTGTATTCATTTTCATTTTTCTAAATCTATTAGCATGCTTAAAATGTTATTCATACATTCATCTTTCTCTTGTGATAGACCTATAAATTTTCTCAATTTTTTAAGCCAATTAAATCAACCAATGTCAGCATTTAACAAAGATACCAATCTTGTAGCACTTAGATTTGAGGATAATTTTGTAAAAGATAGTTTAGTTCATTTCTGATTTTGATTAATTCAATATTTACAATACTTAAATCCAAACAAAAAATTAATAATTAGATTGTTAAGAATTCTTGTGTTATAAGAATTACTATTAGATCATGCTGGAAGCCATACTGAAACAAACAACACTTATGGTAATAAAACCGTTGAGGAATGATTACCTTTTTATAGAAAAATGTGTTGAAGAAATGGCATTTCAGAAATTTCTTAGGTTCTCTTTTCTCTCTCTCCTTCAATAATTCAAGGTAGAGATTTATGACCTAATAAGTAAATGAAAATTTGTTAAAAAAACAATATCATCAACAACTGAGGAACATCAAGTATCCAATCCAAATAGAATACAATGTTATATAAGAATTACCTCATCATTTAACCAATCATTCCAGCTTAAACAATGCAAAACCTTTTTGGTTATCTCAATGTTAGAAGGCTCATGTACAACTAGGACTTCATGACTGCACAGAGACAAGAATCTCATTTAGAAGGAAGAAAGTAATCAACAAAGCTGTACGGAATATGAACATATGTTTTACCTGTTTTTACCATTCAATGCACGGTAAACTTCCTCCTCTTCTTCATTTGTGAGTGGGGAAAAAACTTCTTTTAAATCCTATATTTATTGAAACAAAAACAGAAATGATCCAGATGCATAAAGCAAAAAATACTAATTATTTGTGCATATTATTCTAGAACTCATGTACCTAAAAAAAGGCATCACGTGTCAATTTATCAGAAAAATAGACAATAAAAACAATTGTTAGAAGAATACCTAGCTAAAAAGAACTTGTGGAGAGCTTTGGCTTTATTAATTAACATATTGCGAGTGGAGTATATTTTCTGTTTTGATAATTTTGGGGATGATTTCTTTTCTATATTACACTGCTACATTTTAGATGGAGGTCTAATTTGCCATTTTGCAAGCAACAAGGAATAGTCTTGTTGATGACAAAATTTGATAAAATTGGTATATACATGTTCAAAGATAATTCTTAGGTTCCAGTTTTAGACAGACATAACTAGAGATGGAGTGAAAAGGGAGAGAAACGGAAATTGCATTGCACATAATTTTAAAAAAAACACCTAAATGAGCTAACCATATTATTGAAGCGATGTTGTGAGATTAAGATTGAAATCATGAATGATTTTTGGTGAATTATTGTTTAAAACATAAATCATGGAGTTCAGCTAAAAGAAATATAAAAATGCTAAATATTCTTGCCTTAGCAATACAATGTAATATCCTCTCAAACGGAGCAATATTACTCATGGAACACATTGGCATTGACTCATTGCAAAAAAAAACTTGTTCGATTATCTTACATTGTTTAAAAGTAAAATTTCTTGTCTTTTAATTTTATTAATAGAAGTAAAACGTGCATCAAGGCAGTTCAACATTATTTCTTCCCTCTAATCATCACTCCACTCTCACTGTTAACTATGAGTTTCAATGGCATAAAAGGAGTTAAAGAGAGTAAGGCATAGGCAATTACAATGATACATGAAAAATAGAGTTAAAGAGAGTCAGACTGCCCCAAGCAGTCCGCAAGTCAAGTTGGGAGCATCACAATTCTAAAACATGCCCAGCCCAGCACAGAATCAAATTCGCACAGCCTACTGCCAAGCTTGGCTTGCCCCAAATGCTATCTGATTAATATGTTTTCCATATTATTTAATAAAAATATCATAATTAAATATCATTGTTAAATATTTTCAATAATATAATCAAATATTTAATAGAAAATAATATAAATAATTATATCTTACAAGCAGGATTATTGTGATGCAATGTAGTGGAGCCCAACATCAAATTGGTGGTAGACAAAGATACAGTCCATTTGGGTGTGTATTTCAAATGTCTATTTTCAAACTAAAAACTGTCTAGTTTGGTTGGATCCAATTGATTGGGGTTTTATTTTTTATGTTTACCTCTATTCACCACGAGACAAAATTTATCTTCTTCTATGCCTTCCATCAACTTTGAGCATGTGCTACATGCACACTATCTTCCATGCAGAATTGATGTGATGCAATGTGGTGGACCTAAGCATGGTTTGCAAAATCGTGATCCGGAACGTAGGATAATATGATCCTACAATCCGGAAGTACTAAATCGATCAGGGATCAATTGGGATCAAATATTGTAGTGGAATTGGAACACCATTGGTATAGTATTGGTGGAATTGGTACGTTCCTACGTTACAAACGATCTAGATGCAACACCGGAATCAAGTGTCCTCATCGGCATCTCAAGGGCAGCGGAGGGGACATGCAAGCGTGCGCGAGGAGGCTGTGCCGGTGGCTTATTGAGGGGGCGTGCGAATTTGGGCGTTGCTAGTTTCTCGTAGCAAGGACTATCTCCAATGGCCAACAGAGGGGAAGGCATCGGCAGGAGGCAGTGACAGCGATGCGCGAGCACACAGGTGAGGTCATGAGGGGAGCAATGATGGCGAGCACCTCGCAGGGTGAGGGGAGAGGAGATCAGCGGCACAGTGATGAGTAAACTTTAGGTTTTTAGGTGTTTAATTGAAATTTTAATTAATTGATTCAATCAATCCCTAACTTAAATAAGATAATTTAAATAGGCTTTCTCAAACCCTAATCAAACTATCCTATTAAAATATATATTTATTTATTTTAAATTTTAAAATTTATAAATAAATTTTATTTATTTATTATATATATTTTTAACCAATTATTGCCATTAATATCCTTAATATTATTATTAATTTGATTTAATTTATTAGGAATTGTAATCAAATATCAAACTGATTTAGTCTTCATTGATCAATTTGATCATCCCGTCAAATACTAAATTAAATTTTAAGGGTTTTTGGTAGGATCGTATGATTCTACGATCCGATCCTAACCGATCCGATTTTAATCCTAAATTGATCCTGAGTACGATCGCGATCCTATAAATTATGGACCTAAGTGATAGATGGTCAAAGGAAAAAAATGACATCCATTTGGGACCCTTGGAATCCACATGGCACAAAGAGGTATGGCTCTCATGCTCACTAGGTTGCATGCTCGCCCTCAATTGAACTGCAACTCGCGTAGAAGTGTGTCCAAAAAAGGTGTATCACCAACTCTTCCCCTCTCATATCACAAAATGTGAATCCAAATGTCTAACACGATTGTTTTAAAAAAGTTTACTATGTGAACAATAGGATAATTAAGTGAGTTGGTGTATGAGTATCTTTCACACACATGCACAAAGAAGATAGATGAAGAATCCAAGTATCAAAGCTATCCACTTCATTTGTGTAGCAAAATAAACCTCCTCTCTTTCTTCTTTCATAGATAGCTTGGTATCATTTACATCAATTTGGTTTCACAAGTGTTATAAAATTCGGCCTCGGCGTCGTCTAGGCGCTAGGCGACAACCAGCAACACTAAAAATATGCTAGTCGGCTAGTCTAAGCGGCTAAGTGGCATTAGCGCCGACTAATTGGTCTAATCGTTTAGGCGTCGCGGAAATAGTGCAAGGTTTTCATAATTTTTTTAGTTTGGAAAACTGAAATGTAACCTTATTTTTGTGTTGGGCTCAAGTTTTATAAGCCCTAATCTTTGGCCCAACAAGAAAAGTAATTTGTTGGCTTGCCCGGCTAGCACCAAACTCATGAGTGAGAGAAACAGGGTGAGAGAACTTCACATGGATGATTTTGCATCCAAAGAAGAGGAAGATCACAATAATGATATTGAGTTTGTGTTCGATGAAAAACAAGTTGTTGAAAATTATAGAGAATACGTAAAATAAATTTGTAATATTTTATTAGTTGTGTAATTTTAAACTCATTTTAAATTTGATGTTATTGTTTTGAAGTCCTAGAATGTGATTTATTATATAATTTATGGTGATTCCGTGGAATTTGTTTAACGGTGCCTAGTCCCTTGTTAGGTGGCCTAGGCGCTAGACGTTGATCTGGTGCCCGACTAACACCTAGTGAATTTCAGAACCTTAGTTTTATGCAATGATTTGGCTATGTTAAAATTGATTTTATACAATGTTATACTTGTCCGCATCAAATCAAATCATCATAAATCTTTTAAATGTTGAGTATATATATGATATAGATCATTTTTGCATCTTGATCATGATGAATCACATAAGAAGAATTATGACTCGTGATTATTTAGCTCAATGATGAAATGAGTTAAGTTGATCCCAAATAGTTGAGCATTGTTGTAAAGACAAATCAAACTATATATATGCAACCCGGTGCACGAAGCTCCAGCTAATGTAGGGTGTCTATTGTAAGCAATCTTACCCTCCTTTACAAGATGTTTCTGAGACTTAAACTCGTGGCCTACAAGTAACATGGCAGCAATTTTGCAGTTGCGTCAAGGCTCCCCTTCCAAAGTCATTACATATAGTTGAAATAAATAACCTTTATCATCATTCATAACAAAGTACTTTGCAAGAAAGAGTTCTTGCAAAATTCTAAGTATTTATAATGTTATTTGACTAAAATCTGGATATGGTGTTGTCGATTCTAGAGGTTGTGTTTTTTAGTGTTATAAAATGAGCACGAATTTACTATCAAAGCTGTGTTAGGTCAAATATTAGGTAAATCATCAGGCGCCTAAATGGAATAGCACCACCTAAAAGCAATTTGGTTTTTTCTTTAACAAAATCTGTAGCCTGTTGTAAGAAAGTTGCTTTTTATGAAATGCATGGTTTATAGTATCCTTAACAACTCTAAGGCTCTGTTTACACTGAAAGATGGAAAAGGGAAAGAAAGGAATTGACAGTGGAAAAAAATCCGTAGGGAATGCTAAAAGGAAGGAAAGAGAAAAGAAAAGAATCTGAAAGGGAGAGAAAGGAAAATTTTCCAAAGGAAGGGAAAGAGATGGAAAAGAGGATCATGGGGCGTCATCCTCAACTTGCCCACCGTCATCTTCTCCCTCACAATCACCAATCCCAGCAGGCAAAACTCTAGCTTCCATCTCTCCGTCCTCCACTCCACCATCTGCACCATCGACTGGTTGGCCAACCGCAACACCTCCATCCCCTCTGACGGCAACGTCATCCTCTCCGGCCACGGCCTCTCCGACAGCACCATCGTATGGACCACTCGAACCCTCTCCGTCTCCGTGCGCGCCATCCGCCTCCTTGATTCTTACAACCTCCTACTTGATGCCGCGAACGCCAGCCTTTGACAAGCGCTCGATCACCCCACCGACGCCCTCCTCTCCGGTCAAATCCTCCCTGTGGGTTCACAACTCACTTTGTCGCCACGTGATGACCTGGAAGGGCAGCCAACGATATTGGAGCCTCTCCACCGATGCCCGGACCTTCAAGGAGTCCAACCTCGAGGTCTCCTCCATGGCCCCCAATGCAACAAGACTCTACTTGTTCTCCCCCAAGAGAGGTTGTCTTCGGGATCTTCTTACTGAGATCGGACTTCCATATCTTGAAATTGAGCCACATCGGCAGTTTCCAAGTCACCAACTACACTTCCCCCAATTCATTGATGATCTTGGAAAACAAGTTTGAGGGGCCAAGAAGCAATTGCGACCTTCCCCAATCCTACCCTTTTCTTCCCTATCTCAGTTCTCGTCGTCTACTCCCGACTTTGCGAAGGAAGAGAACATCGCTCGAGGCCACCATTGCGTGAGGTTAGTCGTGACTACGAGAAATAGTTGTGCACATTGAGGTTGAAGGACGGAATTGCTTTCTGCCCGACTTGGACAGAAGCAAAAATGATGAAAAAATGATCTATCGATGGATTTATAAATCCGTCAGTTCATTAGGTAAATCAAAGAAACGAAAATAATTATTCCTATTTTTTTAATTAAATTAGAGAAATGGATATAATCCATCCTTTTGTACAAAGTAAACATAGGAAAGTGTTCCACTCTGGAATTTTTTCCATAGTTTTTACTTCCTTCCTCTCAAGAAAACAGAGCCTAAATGAAGAGATCTTGTAGTCCATGAAGGCATATCAATACAGAAAAAGAATTAAGAGTGGCCAGTATATTCTGCCTGGTGGCTGATGGACACTAGCATTGGAACTCTCGGCATCATGTTAAATTCAAGACAATTTTTTTTAAATTATTCCTTTGGTGTTTATTTTTCCATGAGAAACCCCGGTCCATTCAAGAGTTCATGATATAAAAGTGACAGAAAAAGATTTATAAAATAGACTTATCTACTTATCCTCTGAAAGTAATTGCCTTGTAAGTCCATGCAAAAGAGAGCTCAATAAGTAATAAATTAAGTAGATTAAAGATTTATAAATCATACCTCTTCGAGTTGCTTCTCTTCCTCATGGTGTATCAAGCGGAAGGAAGATATCTTCTTCTCAGCCAACTGCACCTCAAGGTCCAAGTTCCTCAGCTTTGAATCGTGTTTTCTAGCAGACTCTACGTACAGCTCTTTATACAAAGGACTTCTCTTGACTGATGTCTTATCCTCTCTTGCTGGAGAGGATTTGCGAACAAGTTTTCTGGCATCATCTACCTTGCGATTTACTAAATGCAAGTTGGGCGTCTCCTCGGATTTCTGTGTCACAATTCTCAGGTCTGACAAACCAGATTTTGAGAAAGGAAATACAGCATTGTTGTGACTCGTCTCTGGAACCAAGTTACCATCTTTCACGTTGTTAACCAACTGAACATATTGATCCAGCGGTAACCCTTCATGGCTCCCATCGTTATCATCCGAACCCTGACTCATACAGGACGTAGAAGACGCGTGTTCCCTCTTTCCCGTCCTCCATGGTGTAAAGATGGCAGCTTTCTTCGCTCGGAGGAACTGCGACACGAGATTACCCATCACGACGTCTTTTGGCTTAAGAGGCGACGGCAGAAGGCGCGATCCGTTGGCCGACCCAAGGCCAAAGGCTTTGAGGATGCGTTGGGGTCCGTGGACGGGGCGCGGAAGAGGAGCAGGAGGAGGGAAGCTTCGCGCCGCGGGGGTGGGGGTAAGCGTTACCTGCGTCAAAGGCGTTATAGCACAGAAAGAGACCGGTGGGGAGAGGCGCTTGATCTTTTTGGAGGGAGGCGATAGCTCGGCAGCGAGATCGAAGACGGGGTGGGCGGAGGAAGACAGTCGGAGGTCGACAGCGAGGCGCCGCTTGCGATTCTCCGTTAGGGCTCCCATAGCAGTGAGATGGCGACCAGAGTACGAGCAAGAATCACAGTCGAGACCAATTCCATGGACGGCCCTGCTACTCCATCGATCAAAAATAGTGAAGAGAGAAGAGGAGCGAAGAGCGCGAAACGGAAGGAAAAAAAAAAAACCCTAGAAGTCTGCTTCGAGGGAAGAACGGAAGGCGAGATGCTTTCTGAGGGTCTCGTATTAAGTTTCCGTCGACTTTATTTTCATGGAAAAAAAATGAAGAGTAAGAAAGCGCAGCGAAGTGGAAAAACAAATTAAAATAATTAATTATATTTGTGGGGATGAGAGGGGACCGGAGAGGGGAAAAAACAGGCAGAGGAAAAATAATACACTTTTATCTCAATTTTATGAAAAAAAATATCTAACTCATGTTTCCAACTTAACCAAAGTTAAAGGTTTTAAGTTCTTGATAGTTTATTATTCTTTGAGTCTTTTTAATTTATATTTAGAAAGATGTGAGAATTATTTGTTGAATCTTGAATTATAAAGGTTTATGCTATTGCTATATTTGAAAGAGTGTTGCTATGAATATAGTTGTTAGACATAGCCGGTCCATGATAAGGTGAGCTAGTTTATTAAAAAACCATCTGACAAACTCAGGGTTGTGTGTCAAAAGAAAAGTCATGAGCCCATCAACAATAACATCAGGCATTATCCCAATAAACCTAGATGCTTTTTGGAGATGGAAAAATCTCTCACAAACCTATTCTTGCAAATAATATAAACACAGATATAAAAATACACATCAAAAGGAAATGCAATGAAATAAGTTTACACAAAAACTTACTTTAATTATATTATGATGGTTTTCAATTGCTTTTGATTTATCTTCTGAAGGTCTGAAATATAATAATACTTTGCTTTAATTATATTGTGTTTCAGTTACTTTGGAGTTATCTTTTCAAGCCGAAAATGTAACAATACTTCTACTTAAACCCCCCAAGAGTTATCGGCAAAAATCCGCTATGAAACCCTCCTTTAGAAGATATAGGTTCGAGATAAAAATTATTTAATAATCAACTACTGGCTTTCATCAATCGCTTGCTTTGGTTAGGATCTGATCAATAGCTCTGTCCGGATCACTCAAACAATATCACTACTCAATTGATGCTCAATCTAATGTCTAGGCT
>JBBPFP011088904.1:0-12307 GCA_037974795.1 Kaempferia galanga | reverse complement strand
TTTAAAAAAAATTGATGGGCTCGTTGGTTGGCATACCTAACCCACAACTCACCTTGGGTTGGGTTGGGTTGAGGATTTTCCAATTGCTAAGATGATAGGTCAGCCCGCATCACCTCACTAAATGGCTAGGCTGCCACGAGCTAACCCGCCCTATCATGGGTTAATCCCGTCTAACAACTCTTGTCTTTCCTTTGTTAACTTGTGATTCTCCTTGATCCACTTGGACTTTCCTTTACCTAACTGCAGATAGGACTTTTCCTGTGTCTAACCCTTGAGTTAAGAGTCTGCCTTGCCTAACCTCCAGCTAGGACTTTACCCTTGTCTAACTCTCGAGTTAGGTCTTTACCTCGCCTAACCTCCAATTAGGACTTCACCCTCGCCCAACCCTTGAGTTAGGAGTTTTCCTTGCCTAACCTCCAGTTACAACTTTTCCAGTCAAGTATCCTGTTCTCCATAACCTACTTGATTTCTCTCTCACATATTATCAAGTTTTCAGTCACTTTACCTACTTGACCTCTTATCACATATTGTCCCAACATCAAAATTAAAGCGTGAATCCACTCGAATAAAGTCAAACTCGTCAACCTTAACCTAAGGATGATTGCACAAATAATCTCCCAATACGACTGGCCCTAATAGATCGGTTTTTATAGAGGGTTTGCATCTAAATCCTAAGCCTAGGTTAAAATTGTGTTGGCGCTAATGTCCAATTATTGTTCATGAGTATCTATGTTTTCTAATATAAGATTTTTGGCTCGGACCCTTATAGTTACTAGGTTTGAGATTTTTAATTTAAGAGCAGTAGTAAAATTTTAAGTTTAATTTTTTTTCTTGAAATTAACAATCCAAGTGAAACTGACAATTAACTAATAATGAGATTTAAAGTTTAAAGAGGATTTTTTTATTATGGGCATGATGCGACATATTAAAAATTAAAAGAAATAAAAGAGGGTGCTTGGTTCATTGAAGAGTATGGGAATAAAAATGTGATTGATAGAAGTGGGGAATGTGAATGGTAGTTTTGTCATTCCCCCTATAAAGCTAAGTAATGTCTCATTCCCATATTTGGGAGAATGAATCCGTGGGACCCACCACTAATCATCAAAACTAAATACCAATTTTTAATTCCTTATCTATTCTTCACTCTTATTCCCTCCAATCAAGCACCCCTAAATCTTCTAACCATCAGAAATATCTTAAGAAAATGATAAACTTAAGAGATAGAGCTCGACATAGAGAGCCGAGCTCAAAGTGCTCGTAGGGGAGAGAGATGGCTATGGAAGTGACGTACGTACTAAGTATTATTGAGAACTCGAGAAACTGAATGGAATAATCGAAAAGTCGAGTCACGCGAGGCGGTCAGGAGCTCAAGTTGATTTGAAGCAAGGCTACAAAGGCATGTTTGCTGACCTATAGTGGGCTCATATGGATTATGTAATTGAAATCCAAAAGTTTAATTTATGAACAAATTATAACCACCAAACACTATTCTCCTTCACAAAAACAACAATATAGTTTACCACTTCAACCTTCTTCGTCCGAAGATTTAGACTATTGAAAGAGTCCATACAAAATCTAAAGAGGAAGCAATAGACATGATAGATCACGATCCACGCTTGGAAACGGCTAAAATCAGGCAACAATATTGCCTTCTATTTTCCACGCTAGATCCACGACTTCCTCCGCTTGGGGGAAAAAAAAATCTTTCCTTTTTCCAAATTGAGACCGGATCTACAGGTTCATTGGTATTTTGATCATGATTTACCACATTAAGCGATTCTCATAGGGTTCATTTTCCATGAGAAAAAAATATGCAATCCTCCTAAAAAGTTCGTTGCATATGTTAATTTATCTATATTTCATGGTCGAATATTCTTTTTTGACACATTAAATGTGGACCTAAAGGCTAAATCTATCAAGTTGAATTGACTTTTGGACCGGGTCAGTCAATCGAATATTCAGTTATTTGGTCAGGCTCACTGGACCTTCGAGTTAAATTTAGACCGAGATGGGTATTCCTACGACCCGAGAACGAAACTTAAACCCCATGACTTGGACCGAGTCGACGGTCCAACCTCCCAGCCCCATTCCTTACACTAACGGATATATATAAACTCCTGAGGGCTGTCTGTCAAATCCCGACCCAATCCAGTCTGGTCGAACCGACATGGACCGAATACTGAACCAGATCCTCGACGCGTGCCGTCTGGCCGACGAACTCGACCGCTCCCTCCGCAACTCCGTCGGCGCCGCCGACCCTGGCTATCTCCTCGCCTCCTGCGATGACGCCGCCGCCGCTTTCCAAAGGGCCGCCGCCGCGCTGCGCGACCTCATGATCGAGCCTTCCGTCGCCACGCCGGCGGTGGGGGAGTTGGAGCAGCTGGCTTTGCAGGGTGGAGCGCTGCCGTTACGGAGGGGCGACGCCGGGTCGTCGCTCAGGAAGAGGTTTGTGGGATTGCAAAAATATTCACTTTGGCCCCTCGGAATTCGATAATTATTTAGTGTTCACTAATCATCTCTTTTTCAAAATTCGCTAGGGGACTTTGAAAAAAAGTTATTTGTGAAATTTGGAGGTGAATAATATTAATTAAAAATAGCAATTTTCAATTTTAAAATGCTATTGAGAATATGAAATTATTATATTTTCTACGATTAAAATAATTATAAAGTATAATATGTTGTTTATTCACCATTCTGTTAGATAAATTAATAATTATTTAATTTTAAATTGTAAAAGTTTCTATGATAAAATACTCATGTAACATATATGATTGATTTGGTTTCAAAATTTTTAAATATTAATTTACGATACCTAATATTATATATATGTGATTTGGTGGATCTTGACATTTCATACAAAATTGATGGTCGAAAGGTAATTTTGGAAATATAGAGGAGGCCAAATGAAAAGGTAAGCCGACTCAATTTCGTTGACGTGGAAAATCAAGGGTCAAAGTGTTGACCAATTTTCTTATTTAGCTACCCAATATTTATTTTTTCAAAAATAACACTCCGATACCATGGATTAATTTCTAGGAAAGAGGGGACTATAACGCTAATAGTGCCGGCGACGACAACCGGAAACCCAGACAACCCACCGGACGATGGGTACACGTGGCGGAAGTATGGCCAAAAGGACATCCTCAATTCGAGATTTCCTAGGTTTTTAATTTTAATTAAGCTTAATTAATTTCCTTTTATAAATTAGCAACTATTTTTTTAGTTTTGCAAAAAATTAAATTAATGATAATAATTGAAAAATAATTAAAATTATATAAATTTTGGCAGGAGTTATTACCGTTGTACGCACAAGAGCTTCTACGGTTGCGCAGCGAAGAAGCAAGTGCAGCGGCTCCACAACGATCCCTCCGTCTTCGAAGTCACCTACCGCGGCACGCACACGTGTCAATCCTCCCCCACCCCGCCCCTCATGACGACCGACTTAGGCGGGGATGGCCCTTCGGCGGCGGCGGCGCCCCTGCTGCATCTCGAAGTCATGCAGCCCGCGGCGGCAGCGGGTCATGTCCCTGACTGGCCGGGGAGCACCCGTAGCCTCCTCGACGATGGCCAGCAGGGCGGAGGCAGAGACAGCGACGTGTTGGTGGCTGAGCTCGCCGACGCGATGTTCCATTCCTGGCAGCAGCAGCAGTAGCATGGACGTCATCTTTTCCGCGAGGCTGAATTAACTAATGATGAAAGTATTAGGGGTTCATTAGAACCTTTGTTTTCAATTAATATTTTCAAAATAATCTGTCTCCATTTCGTAAACAATGGAGGACAGTTTTGCAAATACTGAAAGTGTAAGGGCAAAGATGAGAAATTGCAGAAATTTAAATTATTAATTCCTTTTCGCGCCTACGGTTCCACCTCATCGTACCGGCTATCGTACTGCAAAAACGGCGGCCCTAGCAGCTCTCCATCGGTTGACTCATTTCAGGGAGGAGCTCGATCTCGACCTGCGAATCCGACGCTTCACTCCGCCTCTTCCTATCCGGCTGCTTGAAGGCGATCTCCGATCTTCCACTAATCCGGAGCTGGATTTCTAGGTAAAAGGTTGATCTTCTCCTTCGATCCGTTCGTGAGCGAACAAGCTCGATCAAACCTAGGTCTTGTAATTTTTGGCTAAGATTCCATTCCCCTGCATTTCCGTGTGCTTTGAGATGTTCATGAAAATTCGGAGGGGAAGCTATGAATTAGTGTCCGTTGTTTTTTTTTTTTTTTTTTTTGGATTCTCGATTGACAGGTTTATTCTGGGGCATCTCTGTTTAGGGCTTAGGAGGTTGTTGGTGAATTTTCGCCAATCTTTGTATTCTCATTTTTAGGGGCATTGGTTACTCTCTATTAAGCTTTATTAAAGATCACGCATAGTGCGCGATTCATCTACCCCCATGCCTCAGATCAGCCGATGAGCAGATTTTCTGTTCACAAAGCGACAGAAGATTGAGATACGTGGTCAAGTGGGCTTCCTGTTAGTGAGTCGTTACGCCCCTATACGTCTATATGTGTATCTTCTGTGAGAAACGAGTCATATTCTGCTGTTTCATTTTCAGGCAATTAGCATCACAAAAATGTTGCAGTGGATGGGAGGCTCGCGGAGAAAGGTGAACGCTGTAAGTATTGTTTCAGACACCTCCCAGTACGTTCCCTAGCTAGTGACTTCCATAGAAAGTGATGTTATATTCTTATTGTTAGTATCATAGACTTAGGTTATCTTTAGGGCAATCTAATTCAATGCCTTGATAGAATCAAATCTTAACAAGTCACTTTACATGTGTTATCATTTGCAGTGTCATTTTTGTCTGGCAAGTGACTACTTTTAAGTTCCTGTTCTCTAATCTCTATCCACTTTGTACTAGATACCCAACATTTCAAATAGATCTGACTTGAAAATTTGAGTAATTTTAATTCTTGGTTCAGGTGTTGGGTTAAGAAGTTTAACAAATGTAGATATTGGTTGATTTCAGGTATCCATTCTAAGACACCAAATGATCTAACCCGAGTTTAATTGCATAATTTACATGAGATATGAGTATTATACTTAGTAAGCTATCAAATTAATCAAAGTAATTTACTTCAAGAAGTTGCCTCCTCTAAGTCTTATATTTGCTAATATGGTAATCTTGAATTTTTACCTCTCATGGTTGTAACTTAAATGAATGTGATGTTTGTCAGCTTCAATCATGTCCATATTGTTGGACGTGTGTGCACGTTCACACGTCAGGGAGAGGGCAACGTGTGCCCTCTCCCCCTTCTTAAGTAGTTTTTGTTTTTCATTTTTTTGCTCTCGACTTCGTTTTTTTTGTTCGACGCGAAAAAACGAAGAGGCAGAAGAAAAAACAAAGAGAAAAAGAAAAGCAAAACGTATGCATCCAAGTTCAAGCCAGAGAGAAGAGATATCCAAATTTAGAGGAGTCTTGGTTTGTGGAATTACCGAGACGAGTTCGTCACCATAACCTTCTCGTTGACAACAAGCGGGTATCTTCTTCATCTTTCTAGGATCTTCTTCGAAAAAGATATAAATTATTTATTATACAAATTTACGTTCCATGACCAACAATAATTGTGTACAGCAACTTTGAAGTTGAAAAAAAATCATCTACCGATCGAGCCAATCTTGTCATAATCAACACTAACTCAATAATTTCTATATTTTTCTGGCTTGAATTTAAGAATCTCTAATTACATGACATCAAGTGTCTCGTGCTTCACACATTAAGATGGTGTGAATCATATGCGATATGAGTTTTATATATTTTAAAGTATCGAGCGGTTGAATTATACTTTGATTTCGTTAAAAAGATTATATATTCAATGTATCACATGTAAATAGAGTTTTATAGTTTCCTATGGTCGTTGTGTCTAAATAATTTTTTATTTTTAAAGTAGCTTTAGGTTTTTAAAATTCACACTTTGAATTATGTTAATTTTTAAAATTTTCTAAATTATTAAATTAAATTTTGATAGCAAATAATGTTGGATTGGGCCAAGCCCAACTTGCATATTTGTGAGTTCATGATTAATTATTTGCATAAATATTATAAATATTCTGATGATATTTTATATCACAAGTGGGCTTCTTGACAAATATATATAGTCTTTTCTATCATTGTAACTCTACTTTTTTTTTGTGAGGCTCACAAAAATATTTGGTGTCGGGAAGAAATTTGTTTGTCAATCTCTTCACAACCATACAAAGAAAAAAAAAGGATATGAACATTCTCATATATATTTTTTTTATAATCTAGTTATTCAACGTTTAAAATCTGATTCATCTTAGAAACAACCAATGTAATCTAAAAAAATTTTTCACCGACTACTAGATAAATAGGGAAACATAGATCGATCCTAGTGCACAACATCACAAGTAATTAATTCGAATTACTCGGGTGTAATATGTCCGGGGTAAAATTCAAACCTTTGTTGTCTAAAGAGTCCATTCCACCACTTACTATCGCACTGTAGGCCCGGGGACAAGTGAACATTCTCATACATTTTTTTTAGTAATTGGGATATTTAACTTTCTAAACCGATTAATTCTAGATGTGATTTACCCGACCCCACAAATTTTCTATCGACCACAAAAAAAAAAAAAAAAATTGAAAGTGCGAACAACTCATCGCTCCACATTCTAGGATTGTCTTCCCACTAGAGGAGCATTCTCATACATAGTAATAAAAGGTAGAATCTGCCATCCAACGGTCTCATAAGATCAATCTCACAACCATCTATAAGGAGATAAATCAGGAAATTATAGTTCATCAGGACGAAGAGGATTTTTTTCTTCGGCTTTATCAAAATTCAAATCCTTACCTTATGATAATAACTCTACCTCATACTAACCAATTCAATCCGGCCCGGAGACACAAACATTCTCATACATGATTCTTGTACGTGTTTATCATCCACTTAAAGTGACTACGCATGTTAGCCATGGTATTTTGCTAGTGGATCAAGGATGGATATCGATTTATAATTCCACTAAGATCAAGGGATCTAACGGAGAATGAGCATTGATTTGAAATTCTACCACGTTGTGCCATTTTAAAACATCCATTAAGACGAAGGGATGCACGAGAAGATGAAGAAAACACCTAGACACTCAGCATACAAAGGCAAATTGATCTCATACTTGGTCACAAACCTTTCCCACAATTTTTACCGGTTTCTTATATTTACACAAAGTCAATGTTTGTTCCTCTCCCGTTGCCTTTGTGTGGGCAATGATAACTAGCTAATCAAAAGGAAATCAAGCAACATAGAGTTTTTGATTGATTATATCACCTATCCTGATTGCAGTATTTACAGAGGTGTCTACATTAATTTGATGTATTGTAAATCTCTACACAACCGCAGGTATCACACGAGTCGAAATCGATAAGGAAAATACAAAGTAAAAACAATTTACAAATTGCTTCTTCCACTCTTCGCCTCCATTCCCGATTCAATTCAATATGAATCTAACCAGAAAATTATGGAACAAGAGGCAAAGAAATACTGCGACAACGCTAATACCGTAGCATTTAGCAAAATGCAGCAAACCATTAACCGCACCGTGATGATCGTTGTATCATGTTTAAGAAAACAACAGGAACGGACAGAAAGAAGGCGCATATAGATATATGTCTGTAACACATAACGCCGGCATGATTTATTATATCAGTTACCAGACATAACGCCGCGGAATTCTCAGGCGTAGGGCGCCTTGTCGACGCCCTCCTGGGGGCGGAACCACACAGTCTGCTCCGCGTCGGAGGTGCCGCTGACCGCCGGGCTCTCCCCGCTGCGGGCGGATGCCGATGCGTCGCCGTCGGCAGTTGGGCCGAAGACACCGGTGGTGGGGTGCGGGCCCCAGTACTTGTCAGAGCTGCGGGCGTCGATCACATGGTCCGGCAACACGGTGGGGTGCGCCTGCTCCTCCACGTTCTTGTCGTACGACGATTGGTGCACAGCCCTGGCCCTGTGTAAGACCAATCACAAGTGAGAAGGTTTCGGCCCGATGTGGCCTAGGGGCAGCCATTCGCTATCTCCAGTTTGCTGACGAGTATTCTGGCGGTGCGTTATCAGTGTGCTTAACGTCGATGATGATCTAGACGGTCCGTAATCTACGACTCGGACCGTACGAATTACTTTGGAAAAGCAAAGAATTCTTACCGTGGCACGCAGGGGATCGCACAAAAGCAACCCACCAACCACTGCCAGCACAATACCCTAATTTTTGTTTTTATTTCGAGGAAGAAAATTACCAATTACCAGAGGAGAAGCCAAGTAGGTCCGGTAGAAGACAAGTAGAGGCATATGCAAATGGATATTCGATGGATCAACATCATCAGATGCAATGCACAGTAGACGATCAATTATATCAAAACCAGAGAAAAATCCGTCTTCAAGAAAAGTTTGATCTACTCTAGTACCGATTTGATAAAGAATTAAAAAAAAAAAAGTTCTATCGGGCAAAACAGAAGCAGGAGAAAAAGATGGATAGCTATAAGCAAGGGAATAACAGTGGATCGACTCGAGAAAGAAGTACCTGGAAGAAATCGCCGGAGCGGCCCAGATCTGGTGGAGGAAACGCTTCCCGTGGTGTGCAACGACCAAGCGCCCCTTCAAGTAGGCGGCCATTCAAGGAAGTGAAGGGAGGAAAGGAAGAGCACTGTGATGGATCGGCGACGGAAGAGCCGGAAGGGAAAAGGGAATCTAGCGCGGAATCTGGATATGCTCTTCCTTCGGCTCTCGTAGACTATATAAAGAAGGGGGAGAGCCCGGTGACACAGTAAGATTGACGGTAGGCTCCGGCTCGTGCCGTTAACAACGTCGCCTAACCATTCTCTCTTGCATCGACGTCTGTCCCAGTAACAAACTAACGGTCTGGGTTAAAATGACGGCAATGACCT
The DNA here is from genome assembly GCA_037974795.1 of Kaempferia galanga. Lineage (NCBI taxonomy): Eukaryota > Viridiplantae > Streptophyta > Magnoliopsida > Zingiberales > Zingiberaceae > Kaempferia > Kaempferia galanga. The sequence goes on along the minus strand of JBBPFP011088904.1, from coordinate 3,416 downwards.
CTGAAAGAGCTAAAGAACTGGAAATAAAATATTGAACAATTTTTGGATTGTTATGAAATGGAAATTAATATTTGGGTAGAGATCTCTTTGGGGAAAAAATTATTTACTTTATTTTTAAAATTTCTATAATAATTGAAGATGAGTAGATAACGCTTCAAAAATTAATAAAAAAATTTTACCTCCCCTCCGTAGCCATCGACCCTTATTTGGTCTCTCGGTATCTCGGTCAGGTAGTAACATTTTCTGTTACACGGTAAGAATTCGGATGGCCACACCAAATAAATAAAATAAAAATATCCTCTCCGTATCTTACCACAAAACTGTGACAATGAGCGATATCCCTTTCCATCACAACAACTACTATAATAACTACTACAATTTACAACAATTAAAATAATAATTTAAATTTTATTAAGTGATTTTAATTAAATTTGACTAATTTTTGATCAAATTGATTAAAAACCATTTTAATATATTAGTGTTATTTTTTTTTTAATTGTCACTAGCATTCAGATTAAATTAATTAATTCTCAATCTTATAAAAATCTTCTATCGACCATCAAGGTAAATTAAAAATCACTACAACAAACAACCTATCAATTCACTTCTTAAATCAACCGTTAATTAAAAAAACTTATCTATTAATCTACTAAAATTGAAACTTGCTATCTTTTCTGTACATACAAACTTGGACAGAGGAGCAATTTAATAAAAAAGAACATGAACGTATCCCCCAATCTCTCTTAATCCATCCAAATCCCTGCCTTCAAGAAAACAAACCCTTCGTGTTCTCTAGCATCCACCCAAGCTGAAATGAGAGCAAGGAAAAAACAAGATTACCAGTATGAGACAACAATTAAAGAATCAATCCCAACTTATGGCGCGAGACGTACTACTAATTTTTGTGATCACAAATTTTTTCCTCGATGGCAAACGGTTTTTACAAACATTAAAACAAAATCAGTACATTACAAATGCAAAGGCAGTTGAGCAAATCTAAAATCACCTCCTAGTCTTTTAAACTGAGACTAGCTTAGGATATATACACAATCATTGATAGCAAAACTTTGTTTAGTTTGTGTATGAAATCAGCAATCGTAAATATGTTAATCTTCTGCAATAATCACTGGGAAAGCACTGACGCGTGGAATGATTAAATGGGCACATTTAGATAACAAGATGTCATACAACTGAAATTTATACATGAAATGCCCATCGTGATTCTAGTAATCCATCCCTGCCCTCCTAAAAATTTGGATCACCTAGAGGTTAGCAACTGCAAAAATTAGTATGTTCGAAGAACAAAAAAATCACGAGTAACACATTCAAAAATGGCGTTGATGGACTCTCCCGAATAACCCTGTACAGTGCAATACCTAAGTCATTGAGCTTTTCCAACTGCAATACTCTAAAGACTCAGTTATTGAGCTTTTCCAAGAATTGGTTTAGGTTGTACTCTTCATATTGCGACTGATCCCACAACTCCCCAAGCCCACTGATAATGGATTTCAAGCCTTTCCCACTGATCAAGGACTTTGGATCATTGTCCATATTACTACCCATGCTTGTCGAAGCTTGGGTTCCCTGTTCAATGACATTTGAAGAAACATGTGCATCAGTGTTTCTAAAGTCAAAACTAGGATGACGCATGCAAATAAATGCATGTGACAGGAGATGTGAATCACCATTCGGACAGTTGATGAAGAAGCAAAAAGATCAAGCAACTGGTCTGTGTTCATGGTTTTCAAGCTTGCATTCTCAGCATTGATAACAGCATTAGCAACTGTTACTTTGAACTTCTGCAGGCTCATGACTTTCTCTTCCAAAGTGCCACGCATAATGAGTCGATGGACGTTGACAACTTTCCGCTGACCCAACCTGTGTGCTCTATCCATAGCCTAAAATATTAAGCATATTAGCAACAGAAGTAATTCCATGCTCAGCAAGAAATAAAACCTGTTTTATCACAGATGTATTGTGTATAGAGAAAGTCCAACAAAGAAATATTTAAGGTAATGAGGAAGAGCAATGGTCACACTGAATCTGATCCAGCTGAAGCAGTTCAACCTCACCAGGATCCAACCAGAAATTTTACCAAGAGTCCATGAAGTTAGTCCAAAGCTTTATAAAACATATGTAGGAATTACTATGTTAGTTGAGTTGATGCGTAAAGACGTATGCGACCACATATTGAGTGCAAATGCACTCCATACTTCTAAAACAAAACACTAGTTACATTGACAATGCGTACCTTCATGTGTCAAAACATGAGTTTACATCATAATATATAATAAAATCAATCAACCAAAGCAATCAATATAGACAATTTATTTCCATCATTTAACAATTAAATTAATTTTCCTAAACTATACATTTAAAATAAAATATACAATATACATAATTTTTTTCTTTGTGAAAAAAGTTGATCTAAATAATACAAAAAATATGTTTTATGTTTGTTTGTTGGGAAAGTTTGATTTAACTAAATCAACAATGCCTAATGTTTATGCTCTTGCAGCAAGACAATAACATCGGCTGGTTGACTCTAGGGTCATATATGGCATCCAGTTGCATCCCTTTCACAAAGCTAAAAATTTTGGTGCAATCTTAGTACTGTTAATGGACAAGAATGGAGACAATGACTTTAGATTACACTTTAATTTAGGGTTTATAATTTACAAATATTGGTCTGACATTTGAATTTTGGACTTTTGTAGATTGGTAATTTGATACTCTGATATTACTTGCTGAACCAATAGCCATCTCAATGGTCAAGAATCAAGACAATGACATTAGATTGCACTTGGATATAGGGCTGACAAGTATTGGTTTGACCTTTAAATTTTGTACTTTTGTTGATGGGTAATTTATACTAATATTACTTGCTGAACAAATAGTGATCTCAACCTATTTTGCTCTTATTTTATCCCTCATGATGCTAGAATGATTGTTCATAAACTTAATAATATGGAAAATTAATGAATACATGATAAGATTATAAATACTAAATATAATCTTTTAAATATATTTTAGTTAGTTCCTATGGTTTAATGAGTCTACTGTTCCCATCCAGGATGTTGATCTTTCCAACCCTGGTGTTAGTTGAGGAATAAAAATGGAACTTTAAAAGTAGCAGAAAAGCTACATGTAAAGCTACACGTGGAAAAAGGTGAAACCGTCACCTTAGTGGCCCCTCGAGGGCGGCCCCACACTTCTCAGAAGGGGTTAAATCATGGAGGATTTCGCCTAACAACAATAGGGCATGCAATAGGGTGAGGCAACTAGTGGGGCATTCCACATCCACTGGGAATCGACCTTGGGCTTATCTGTGGCAACGCCCCTACATGTTAAGCTTCACGATGGCAAAAGGCGATGTGCTTGCCCCCCGCACCTTTGCCGACCCAACCCCAGGCCAA
>JBBPFP011088796.1:0-12307 GCA_037974795.1 Kaempferia galanga | reverse complement strand
GATGTGCATTGCTCTAAGCATGAAGAACAAAATTGGTTTCGTCAATGTGACAATCAAGAAGCCAAAAGAAAACCATGACATTTCAAACATGGGAGCGCTATAATCACATGGTACTTTCATGGATTCTTACTCTATTGATTTCAACATTGCAAGTAGTATTATCTATATATAATCCGCAACCGATGTATGGAATGATTTACAAGACAGATTCTCATAAGGGAACGACACTCGGATTTTTGAAATCCGTCAAGATGTTGCAGAACTTCAATAAGGACATCAATCTGTGTCAATCTACCATACCAAGATGAAAGCTCTTTGGGATGAACTATCTTCATACCATGACCCAATCACTTGCACTTGTAGTGGCCTCAAGGGCCTCGCTTAAAGAGAAGAAAAAGAACGAGTCATGCAATTTTTTATTTGTTTGAACGATTCTTTTTCCACTATTTGAGGATCCATACTTTTAATGAATCATCTTCCCGAAAGGTCCATGCACATATTTTAAAACATGAGAGACAAAGTGGAGTGGCGGTCAACAAAAACAATTCTGGACATGTTGTGAATTTTACACAACCCAAGACACAAAACCGAAAGACTACTTGACGGATCACCAAGGCAGAATCTCACCACTCGGCGGATAACAAAAGGCTCTACTATACCAACTATGAAATGGATGGGAACACCATTGATTGTTGCTTCTATCATCATGGTTTTCCTCAGGGACAGAAATATTATGGAAAAGACGTCAAACTAAAAGGCAAAAATCTATAAAATCCTTTGTCGTTCCCAAGATGGAGAGGATTAAAACCAAGTAGTTGATGACAAAAGAATATGATCAGATTATGGCCCTCCTTTACAAAACATTGGTAACACTGAACCTCTTATCAATACCTCAGGTATCACCTGATTCTATTTTATGCAAATAATGCATGGATTTTGGATAGTGGTGCCACTGATCATGTATCTAATGCTCCACCTACTACAACTAAATTTATCTCTAAACATGTTGTGCAGCTACCAAATGGAGGACATGCAGAAATAAAATCCATCGGGTCTATGAAATTAAGCAACAATGTGACTGTTAAGAATGTACTCTATGTTACAAAATTCAAGTTAAACTGTTTTCGATTAGCAAACTTACACAAGCTCTAGGTTGCAAAGTCACATTTTACCCTGATTCTTGTGTAATGCAGGATTTAATTACGAAGAAGACACTTGGGTTGGGCAAATAGAGTAATGGCCTGTACTACCTTACAATGAAGTCGATCCCTCACCTTTGTAACGCATCAACCAGACACCCAACCTCTGGTATAAACGTCTTGGACATCCCTTCGTTCATCCACTCTAGTTATTATCTAAAACTATTCCAGATATCTCCTTAGATTCAAGCAATGTTTGTGATATTTGTCATTTAGCAAAACAATCTCATTTACCTTTTTCCATTAGTAATATTTTCAATCATCAACCTGTTGATCTAATAAATTGCGATATTTAGGGACTCCATAGAATTCATTCTTATTATAGAGTAAGATATTTTTGACAATTGTTGATCATTATTCTCATTATATCTGGGTTCATCTTATGTGTCACAAATCTGAAGTTCAATCAGCCATCAATAATTTATTTTGTTGGGTCAAAACAAAACATAATTGCCAAGTCAAAACATTAAGATCCGATAATGGGCTAGAATATCTTTTTTTGCAAACCTTCTTCGATGAAAATGACACCAATTTTCATCGATCCTGTACTTGCACACCCCAACAAAATGAAGTAGTTGAACGCACACACTATCATCTCTTAAATATAGCTCATCTCATTCGCTTTCATTAAAGCAGCATGCTATCTTGTTAACCGTTTATCGACGCCACTTTTATCAAATAAAACACCATATGAAATATTTCATAATAAAATACCCTCTTAAGGGATTTCAGGCGCGCACACACACCAAGCAGCATCTGCACATTTGACATGACAAATTGAAATATACGACCAAAAGAACATGAGCAGTTTGCAATTGGGAAATACATTGAGAAACGGACAGTTTTCCGTGCCAGAACTGGGAAAAATATTCCTGAATACATTTTATTTAAGGATATGGCGTATCCTTTCTAAGCAAACATCAAGAAAATGCAAGCTGAAAAATATGATAATAGTACGTCAACTTATTTCTCAACAAACGACTCCCATTATTTGATAACTTGGGCGACGTAGGATTTCTCTTAAAAGAGATGAAAGATTCCGATTCTTTTTCAAGGTACTCGAACAGGTTTGATGTCCCAGATTGCCGTTGCATACTCGTGAATCGTCCGGTCGCTGCTAAACTTGTAGGAGCCAGCAGTGTTCAAGATTGACATTTTTGTCCATCTCTGAAAAAAAATTTTGAAACAGCTTAGAACTAATAGCTAAACAGAAACCACCTCAGGCAAGTCCTGCACATATTCGACATGCTTGCATAAAGTTACGAGGGTTTTTCTATGCTATAATTTGATGTACTTTCCGAAACAATTAATTGTGCAGAGAAGAACGGGAAGCAAGAACAGAAGAAATTTTCAGCAAAACAGGCAGGATATTATGTGGACCAAGTGTTAAGAATTGTTAGATTGGTGATTCATTACCTTTTGATCACGGTATGCTTCGTCAACTTTCTCTTGGCATTCAAGGTAACTTGGAAAGTCCTTGCCAACAAGAAAATAATCTCCACGACCAAATCCTTCATTCCCTTCCAAGGATCCTATAAGCTCGTCGTAGTTATTTTTTCCAAATACACCACTTCGGACAAATTTCTTCACCTCCTCAAATCGTGGGTCTGGTTTAAACTGTAAGCAGGTCGGGACCAATAAACTTATTCAATTAGTCAAACATGGAAACATTTTAGTAGTTTACTAAAATAAAGAAGGCAAAATGCAGGGCAACCCATATTTAGACAAATATGGGGATGGCACTTTAAAATTTATATTTATCCTTTTTTATAATTCTAAATATATTCTAAGTAATAAAATTTTCATCTTTTTTTGTTTTTTAAAAAACCCAATTTTTAAGTTTTATAATATATTTTTGTATAGTAGATTTTATAAATCTTATAAACACAGGGCATTTTTTTTTTTTTTGAATTTTCAGTGAGGAAAATACACATACCTTTCCCTTTGCTCTTTCTTCCCGTAAACCGGCGATTTCATCAGCACGAGCACCAAAGAGGAAGAAGTTATCTTCTCCGACTTCTTCCCTTATCTCGACATTGGCTCCATCCAGAGTTCCAATTAGAATGCAGCCATTCATTGCAAACTTCATGTTGCTAGTTCCACTTGCTTCCATGCCAGCCGTGCTATGAAATAGGAAACAAGGTTGTGCCCAATTGAGTTCAAGAAAATTGACAAAATCAGATAATAAATGATATTAAATTAGCATCTCCAATTCAATGCCACTCATAATCACTATCGCAAATGAGAGTAAATTTTTTTGGTATATAATGGTTTCGAGTTGTGGCAAGTAGAAAGACTATGGATCACAACATGAAGCTTATTCACCAAATATAGCTCATATGTCACAAAGAAAACTGGATCATGGGAGTAGAACTACCTGATATGTTGAGATAACTCACTGGCTGGTATGAGCTTCTCAGCAACGCTGACATTGTAGTCAGGAACAAAGACAACCTGGAAATAAAACCAGGGTATATTTTTCCCACAGTATAGAATTAATGATAGCAAAGGGAGATATGTGATCAGGATTCAACCGACATTTAGCTAAACATACCTTCAGTAAATCTCCAATATCTGGATCATGATTTATTGTGCGCGCAACATCTGTGATGAACTTAACTATTCTCTTAGCTTGAACATATGTAGCAAAAGCTTTCCCACCAAATATACAGACCCTAGGTACGAAACTTGATAATCTCTCTTCTGCACTCATTTCTTTCATTTTCTTATAACGGTAGACAATTCCTAGGATATTCAATAGTTGACGCTTATATTCATGAATCCGCTTCACCTGATAAGAAACCAAGCAAGCTTTGTAATCTAAGGATTAAAAAAAAACTTGAAATTACAGATTTTTTTTCATATGTACAACCTGAATATCAAACATAGAATTTGGGCTGACTATGTATCCTGTTTTCTCTTTTATAAATGAAGCAACTTTCAATTTGTTGTTTCTTTTAACGTCTCTCCATTCCAAATGGAGGTCCTCATTGTCAGCAAACTGTCAAGATTTGTATACATATGTTAGAGAATACAAAGAAACTGATAACAATAGTTTAAAAAGTTAATGTAAGGCCCTGGAAACAAGACAAAAATATGTTGAACCATTTCTTAATTTTTCTATGATCTACTACCATGTGAAGGAAAAAATAAGTATTTTCCTAAGAATTAATAATTGATAAATTTTTCCAAATAGATTGATATTAAAATGTAAAACAAGAACAAAGACAGATCTGAGGGTTTGCACTCTGCAGAACATGACAAGTTACCAAGAAGGTATTTTACTTGATCATGCAACTGTGCTATCGCCAATTAACAGGAAGAAAAATAGATCCTGACAGTAAAGATCATGCACATGAGTTTTTATTCTACAAAACAGATGGGCATGATGGTATAGATACGGTCTAGTTAACTTCTCCAGCTGTCACCAATTCAAAATAGTTAATTGATGGCCAATTCAATATAAGAGTTTGATATAAGCATGACAAACACATGTCTAGTTAATAATAAATCATCACAAAGTCGGTGGAGGGTCGAATAAAATAAAGCTAAATTTTAGAGAAGCCAGACCATTAGTTACCTTCCTAAGATCTTCTAGCTTCTCCGTGTTGAGAACCCAGTCATCTGTACCAATCCACTTAGTTAATATGCCGCTCAATTCAGGATTGCAAAAACGAATCCAGCGACGAGGAGTTACACCATTTGTCTTATTCTGAAATTTTTCTGGCCACAACTGCAAGATGATAATACTCATTATGCAATCACTTGTAAGCACATTAGATTAAACTAGATTGAATTAGCTGATTTTGCATCAAGTAAGAACTAAAATAACATTTACGTTATATAATATTTACCTTGTAGAAGTTCTGGAACACATCCTGCTTAACTATGTCACTGTGTATTTCAGCGACTCCATTCACTGCATGACCACCGACAACACAGAGATTTGCCATGCGAACCATTTTAGGTAACTTTGGATTAGATTTCAAAAAAGTTTCTTCTTCTTTTTTTTCTTCTTCTTCTCCAGGAATCTCTTCCTCTGCTTTGATTTTTTTAGACAAATCTGCTTTTGAATCTGCTTTTGTTTGAGCTTTGTCAGATAGTTTTTTGCCAGATTCTACTTTATTGTCCAGAACACTGGAAGGTTTTAAATTTTCCACTTGAAGCTTTTTCTCAGATTGAAGGGGAGCAGGAGCTTCTACCAAGGTCTTTTCCAGGCTCCCTTTTCTGGTCTCTTTCTTCGGTTTTTCGAACAATTTTTGAATGGAATCTGGAAAGTCAACATTGTCCAAAATTCTCATATCTTTGAGTTTCTTCTCCAAAAGCTCAAGATCTTCCTTTCCATGATCCAAAATGATGTCATTAAGCAACTGTTTATATCAATGAAAACAATGTAAAAATGATTAAATGAGGATTATCTAGTGCTAAATTACATGACAAATTATAGGCAAACCAAAATGTACCTCGTTATCTATCTTCTCTATGATCTCCACATGCCGTGGAAGTAGCTTCTGCATCAACTCCAAACTCCACTTCTCTAAAGCTTCTGGAAGAACTGTATGGTTTGTATATGCAACAGTTCTAGAAAATGCAAGCGGAAATCAGAATGCAATTTATAAAAAAAATGGCTTAGCAAGCAATAATTAGCAACACATGATAGTGGAAGCAAGAAATATCAGTGATTAACTCTAGCATCTGAATCAAAAAGAGAAGAATTAATCTAGCTGGAAAATTGCATTTTATAGAAAGCTTTTTAGGTGACAAGAAAAATAACCTTGAGGAAGAAACATGACTTACTAAAGAGTCATTTCAAGAGAAGGTAATAAAAGGAGTTCAAAACTGAGCAAAAATGACTTTGCCTTCCTTTTAGCATGTTTAACAAGTTACTACAAGCAAGGGTTGAAATTCCAGTCCATATAATACTCCATACAGGGCAAGCACAACTTTAAAACTATACTGTGCTGGCTAACTGCATGGGCTAGTACAAATCAGTACTGCCAGTTAGGTACCAAACAATTTTGAACAGATCTAATCCCTTACCTTAAGGGATGTCCGATCTGTTCAAACAAAGAAAAAAAAACCAAACTTGGAACTTTTGATTTGGTTTAATCTTTATTAATAAAAAAGTTTGGTTCAGTTCTTGAAAATTTTTTAGAAGCAGAGAAAAAAAATCATGATATACACTATACAGAACTGAAAGAAAACGCAGGCAAATACCTCTGAGTGATTTTCCAGGCCTGATCCCAGCTTAATCCTTTCACATCAATCAGTATCCTCATTAACTCTGGGATGCATAGAGTAGGATGAGTATCATTCATTTGGACTGCAACCTTATCAGGAAATTCTTCCCAATTAATAGAACTTCCAGATCTCTTCTCGAACCGCACAATAATATCTTGAAGAGAGGCTGAACAAAGTGTGTATTGTTGTTTCAACCGAAGAATTTTACCCTCTATAGAATCATCTCCAGGATACAATATATAGCATATCTACATCAGCCAGATTATGGATCAGTGGATATTTGTTTAATGTATTAGGAATCAGTATCAAACACAGTAAAAACTGAAGTATCTTTAGAAATCAATTAAAATATAAAAAGAAGGATAGGAACACAAGCAAGAGCTGAATAACACATCCTTTCAATATCAAGAATCGTTATCTTGAAGAATGATGCATCAGAAACCTGTATGCTAACAAAGAGCCATCTTGACAAATATCCCCTGGAAAGTAATCATTAGCACGTGGATTCCTCAAAATATAATATATGCACTTGTGCTTCACCATGCTTTAATGAACAAAAAACACACTAGTATACTAGAAATTGTTCCTCTACAGACATTCCTTTGTGATTAAAATGCTAATATTAACTAATACTGAACTCAAATCAGGCAGAGAAACTATATAAACAAGGACATAGAAGCTCTTTAAGAAGCTAATTGTGCAGTCTTAAAAATGAATATCATGAATAAATGGTTCAAGAAAAGTTCACCGTCTTCATTTGAAAACATATGCATCCAAAGACTAATTGAATAGTATCCTAAACTTGATCATTATGCATCAATAAAAATTGTTACATGAATAGCCATTTAGACATTTAGAGATCTGTTAATGATATGATAGACCGGAAACCTTTTCGGCATTTGCATGTGCCTCAGATGCTTTGGCATGTTCTCCACAATTAAAAGCTTCCAAATCAAAGCATTCTGATGGCACTTTCGTCGACCAGAGGCGCAAGTTATTTGTGGTTTTAGTCTTGTATCCCGGAATTGGTACATCATGGGCAATAACTTCAATATTCTCCCCACCAACCCAATGCGTCTTTCTATCTGAGCCAATAATCACCTTCCCGTAAAATTTTACAGGATATGAGACATCATATCGAACAATTTCCCAGGGATATCCCATCTGTAGCAAAAATATGTGAAAAAATCACTACGATTTATAACAAATTATATAATGAAATCAAATGAGAACCATAATGAACAGGAAATGAATCAGATGACATAAAAGCAAGTTTAGGAGACATACCTCAAGCCAGTTTTCTGCTACTTCCTCCTGTCCATCTTCTGTGATATTCTGTTTGAACAAGCCGTATCTGTAACGAAGCCCATATCCCCAGGCAGGATAATTCAAAGTTGCTAAGGAATCCAAAAAGCACGAGGCTAGACGTCCTAAACCACCATTCCCAAGTGCAGCATCTGGTTCCTGGATAAGATTTTTGACCGGAGCTAAGAAATCGTGAACTTATAATGTAGGAAAGAAGAGAGACTCAATACACATTTATCGTAAAGAGAGTATACATAGCCCCATGTAATCAGCTCCGAAGGCAACGATATGTATAATAAAGAAAATACAGGCCTTAAAACTAGAATAATGAAATCACTTGTAGGATTACTGTGAACTATTTCGGGGGGAAAAAGAGTAGAGAAATTCGTCTGACCTTCTCGGCAACATTCTCAAGAGTGTGCCCTAGCTGCGTCAATGCTTCCGCATATTGGCCGGTTAGCTCCAAATTACCGATTGCATTTAATAGTGCTCTTCCCTAAAGTTGCCAATAAGGGATAACAAGAATCAGTAGCATGGAAATACAAGTTGAATTTGTTACAATACTAGCTGTGAAATTAATCATCGAACCTGAAGAAATTCCATTGAAAGATAGTAAGCCTGTTTCATATTCAACTTCTCATAGTGTTCATAAGTTGCGTTCCAATTTACTATTAACTTATCACGAACACTTTGAGCTGTAGCAAAGTAAGCCTTGGAGGGATCAACACTCTCCAGAGAGAATGAGGGAGTGAAATCGGCATGATACTGTATACTTGATGTTATAGCTGAGGCATCATCTGCAATCACGAAATCCGGTGCGCCTACAAGATATATTCAACAGTTCATCAAGCAATGTCGCACGCAGTATAAGATGTAAAGCGAACTAGTAGATCGAAGGCCGGACAAAACATTTTACCGCCATCAGTGACGGACTTGCTGACGCTCCTCGCGGAAATAGGTCTGCCGAGGTAGAGGCTGCCGAACCCTCTACGGATCCTGCCGGAGAAGACGACCGGGACGACGAAGGTGGTGGATGGAAGGAAAAATGGCGATCTCGGAATGCGTCCTACCCGAGAGATGGAAGCGGATCCAGAAGACGCCATCTCACCTGACGAGGAGACCGTCGTCGCTCCTCGGAAGAGAAGGGAAGGATGGGACGCGAGGGAAGGAGGGAGCGGAGCCAGCGATCCAAATATCATCCTGTCCCTTTCACTTTCTATCGCTCCGTGACAGTTTTGTTGTGTAGCGGAGTGGCCGTTTCGGTGGCTTTTATATTAGAGACTTAGAGGGCCTTGAGCGATACAAGTTTCCATAATCCGCCTTATCGTTAACCGGATTTGCGCACAAAGGCGCTTTTCCACCGCACACGTTAGCTTCTTCATTGATGACCTGCACGGGCTGGAACGTACATTCGACTGACGGCCGACGGAGGTGACACGTGGATCCTTCGAGGACCCACGGATCGGGATGGCGACCATTTTGCAATGTCTTGTAGCATGGAACCGTGCCGATCCGGTCCAACGGCCAGGCGCGATTGTACGCATCATTTTTGGGGAAGGATCCATGTGAGCCGTTCATTTCCAGGCCCCTTGACCAACTGTTCGCTACAGCCCTTTATAAATCATCAAAATTTCATAAAATGTGAAATTCAGTCCTCCATTTCAGTAGGGTCCTGTACTAACAGAAGGGAATAGATAAAAATGATCAAAATTAATCATCATATAATGATAATTTCTCAATTTTTATCCAGATTTAACTTTTATTCAATTCAATAAACCTATTATATAATAGTCAACTCGGTATGCCCTACAACCCTATGAATCATTAAAAGGACAAATGTTAAAAAGACATTTTTTCCTCTAAATCACAAAGGATCACTCCATTTTAATTTTTTTTTTTATTAGAAAGAACATTCTACCCTATTGTTCAACCGTGTATAATTAATCAGCGTCTTTCAATATTATTCTTATTGTTATCTCCTGTCTAATTTCTGAATCGACCGAGCGCATTGTAACAGTTACGAAATTGTTGTTATTACACATATTACAACGTGAATATTGAGCAGGTCAAATATGTATTGTAACATCTATAATTTTGTAACTGTTATAATAATTGTAGCAGATATAATTTCATAGTTACTACAACGTGAATATTAAGTGCATAGATTAAATCCGCACCATGTTGTGCATATTTTTGAATAGATTATGTATGTATTGTAACTACTATGAAATTGTAGTTACTACAACATGAATATTTTTAAATATATTAAATATACATTGTAGCAACCATGAAATCGTAACTATTACAACTTTAATATTTTAGAATAGATTAAATATGATTGTAACCGCTACAAAATTATTACAAAATCATAACTACTACAGCATTAATATTTTTGAATAGATTAAATATGTATTGTAGCAACTATAAAATTGTAACTACTACAACGTGAATATTTTTAAACACATTAAATATCCATTGTAGCATCTATGAAACCATAGCTGCTACAATATGTGTAGCAGCTATAAAATTGTAACGACTACAACGCATCGGACCAGATCAAAATTTAAGTGGGAGGTAATAATTTTGAACCGAATTAGAGGATAATTAGATAATTATATAAATAGTAAAATAGGGTGCCCTTCGTATAAAAGAAAAAAAAAATAAAGTTTCTTTGTTATATACCGTTAAAATTTTCTATGCAGTTGCATGTACTTTCTTTGTTCCTTAAACTCGTCAATAATATGCACCTTTTAGTTGACCAAACTCATGAACTACAAGCTTGAGCTTCAAAGTTGGGGAAGACCACAAATGCAATAGACAAAGGATCAACCTCTATTGGGGAGTTGGCCGGAGCAAAAACAGGAACCAGTTGTGGAATTTCTCCATCGACAAGCTCCAACGGATTCCCATTCAACAGCACAGTCTGGCTCAAACAATTTCCATCTGTCCCAGCCAAATGATACTCCTCTCTCTGCACTGATTCATCCGATGCTTTCCTCCCAATCCAGCAGACCGTTCTCTTTAGAGTGTGGACGAAGACACTGTCCCACTGAATGCCTTCTCCCTCAGCAAGAAGGACGTTGAGGTCGTTTCGAAGGGTCACACTGAACTTGGTGGACGTGCTCAGGTTGATCAGGAGCAGAGTTATGCCTGACTGTATGAATCAACAAGTCATGGATCAGAATCACAACGAGTCAAGTTCTGAGGAATGAAACATGAAAAAGAGAGATTACCTAAGAGAAAAGTTGTTCTTGATAACTAGAGCTGTGTTTCTGAAAGGGTATTTACCAGATTGAGAACTGAAGCTTGTCCCCAAGGACACTGATTATAGTTGCATTTCTCAGGAGGCCACCAATCAAGAGTCGCACACACAAAACTGTCATCAACCTCGGCTAATAAATCAGATCCCCTAACTATTACTGTAACACCTGGCGATTCACCAGCTGAAATTCCAGTGATGAGGAAGAGGACAGATAGCAGAAACTGAAGTATCATTCCTCAGCCTTCGAGCTTGGACTGATAATCTACAACCAGTTCGTGCCAGAAGTGAAGGAAAGGAAAAGGAGTAAAACTGAAGGACAAGATACATGAATAAGAAAGAATCAAATTATAATTTCGATGACTGTAGACTTCCAATATCGAAGAGGATCAAACTGAAAGGTTTTGCATCGGACCTGTAATTGGTGAAGGATAAAGGAAGGCACCACTTACACTTCGTCAATGGTTAGAAGAGCTCTGGAAGGATGTCTGCTTCAGCAAGTGGCAAGCTCTCTCCTTTTCTTTGAGAAGGAACGGCATCCTGTTGAGTGGTGACTGAGGAACACCAAGCGATCTAGAATCTAGATGACTTGTGGTTATTCTAATGTGGAATGGTCAAACAAAATTGTTATTTTTCTCTAAATTGTCAGTAATTATAGTGCCAAGTTGAGGTGGAGCGGATTGACTATTGTGCCAAGTTGCACTGTTTGAAAATGAATAATAAATAAATGAAATTGATGCGATTCAATCCCACTTAACCTGATTTAAATGGTCATAAATTTTGATTTTAAATTTAGAACCAGATTATATTCATATTTTTTAATAATTTCTATTTTATAGTGGTTCGGTAAGCACAGAGGAGGCACGTGGAGGGTGTTATGGTAGCCAACAAGGCACCACGTGGTAGATGACGAGGAAGACAATGGGGTGCCACGTGACGGAAGGCACGACAACTCAGGACATAACATTTAGCGGATAAAGCAACCCCCAACCGGACGGACAAGAGCACACGACTCAGACCACCAAAAGGGGTGTCAGGCTGGCAGGAAGCTCCGTTTGGCCCGTCAAATGCTAACCGCAATCAACCCAACCAGATTAGTCAATACAATTACAGAGTTGGTCCTCCCTGTGGAGGCTACAGTCAGACTATAGAGGCACTCAGACATCCAGACAGCATGGTGACTTATAAGTGTCTTTCGATCGGACGTACAAGTGATCCAGTCGGTTCAGCTCATCAATACGTCGGTCCTCCTTGCAGAGGCTATAGAACGGCCTGGAGCTTCGGTCGACCGGTCAGATTCTCC